>JAMPIV010016723.1:0-188274 GCA_024509875.1 Oreohelix idahoensis
ATTTATTCAATATTCCCAATATTTAAATAGCCATAATTCGAATTTATTTGTAATTATGTGCGTACACAAAAATATAGGCTCACGACAATCAGATTTACCATCACCCTCGGGAAAAAATAAAATGTTACATTTTGTTTTTTTGAAATAACAATCTATAGGAGCAACATACAATAGGCTCACAATGGGGCGGTCGGTTAGGCCAATCATTGTTTAGTGTCGCCGTACCACAATATCACTTTGTGTCCCCATGCGCAGACTCTTGAATAAGCAATAAAGATTTTTATTGACCCTCCTGTAAGAAGCGAAATCCTAGTACTTCTACTAAGTATAAAATATTTTCTCCATCAGAGAGGTGTCCAACCTAAACGACATACTACATATATTAGCTCAATGACACAATTTTCCAAATTAGTTTATACATAACATAATTCATCTACAGAATAATCTTAATACATTCATGAGATTTCATCAACAGCTACGTACGAAAACATAAGACGATAGATCGCGTAAGACGTATGAATAAATACTCAATGAAAACTGCGTAAGTAGTGTTTAGCCAACTCAATTATATGATTTATATTACGCATAATGTGTGTAACAACATCTTCCAACATAGAAATACAACTGTAAATCTCAATAGTTGATTTTATAAACACGTTTATGAAATCATGTGGGCAATCTAGACAAAATATCTGCGTATCTGCCATCACATTATTCTCTGACCCTATCCGGTCTAGCGTAGCATTCAGCTATCCAGAACAATGCAAATGGGCTGTGGAGTAGGAATGCAATCGGCGTAATTCGCGTTGATCTTTCGCGCTCTCTTGCAGGATTTCGTTTTATATAATTGAATGAGGTTGTGGGTGTAGTGCGTAGTCGGAAGAGGGCTGTTGTGGTTTCAGGTTTCCACAATGAATGATGCGTGAGTGCAGTGAACACCAGTGAGAATAATAGGAGGCTTATTGCAGTTTATATGGAGGTGGTTGATGTATTATCCGGTCAGGATTGACCACAACATAGTCCAATTAATTCAAGGAATCTAAGACCGAGTAATTTCTTCTCTTATGCAGGCCATTTAATTTTCCGTAGAAATATACATCTACACCAGGATGCAGATGAGTTTCCAGAGTACATCTTGCATTAGTGGCTAGCTCCAATTCTCCGAGTGGATTGTGAAGCGTTCACTGTCGGGTAAGACACGATCAGATATAAATGTTCAGTATATCCTTTAGAAGCTGGCAATACTCGGGATAGTGTCTGAAGTATAGAAGAACATGAGTTTTTGTTCTATAGACCATGTATCCAGAAAAGGCCATTGACACAATTCTGAATGACGTGGTTCCATGGACCTACATTAGGAGACCCATTTCCTTTTAGCAAGGAAGGGAATCGACGGAGAATGTACGGCAGATAAGGGGAGGTGATCAGATACATGGGGGGGCAATGAAACGTCCCAAAAAATTGATATTAGACCTAAATGAGAGTCTGTACGTTGAGGACTTGGCTGCGTGTTGGCTTTTTAGTCTTAGTTGGAATAGAAATGAAGACAATGTCTAAGTCTATCTTTACTTGTATTAATGGTGTCCGATCTCTGTTTTTCTATATTGATCCGAACCCATGACCAACACGGATGTCCCTACAAGAAGAATAGATATTTCGCTAGTGTTCTCACGGTGGTGGGATACAATGCTATTTTGGATGAAGTTTCCACTACGCATGGCGTTTCATGGGTATGGTTATGCTCGTGCCATTAAGAATAGACCATATATCGGTTCAATTTATCACCATTTTCTACATTAGTCAGTGCATGGGTGTCCAAGATCTAAGTCACTGAAAAGGCAAGATGTGTCACGAATCGATCGGCAACATATGAGCGAGCGGAATATAGGGGATTCTTGAGTTTCCGCGATTTATGACAGGAAGTTAATTTACCGAACTGGGCATCAATGCGACGAATGATTCTGCAGGGGTCGTTCAATAAGACCGAATGAAAGGCATGAAATTCCATTGGAAGCTAGAACCCTAGGCTGTTCATGTGGAAAAAGCAGTGACAAAATCGGTTGTTAGCTAACGGCGTGTAGTGTTCTGGATAGCTTGAGATGGAACTTTGCCAATATCCCTTTAGACAATCGCAGATTCGATTTTAAGTATCTGGAATGATAGTCTTGACGAATTTCGTTGAATGCTTGATAACGGCATTATGGATCGCTCGAGTAAGTATGGATCAATCTCATTTGAGTTCGACGTAGTGATAATGGCATAGGTTCCAGCATCGGAATTTGAATGTTCACTGCGGATGTAGTTCAATAGCATTGTCGATAATCCTAGCAAATGAACGTCTTGTTTATTATTGTCTTTTTTTCGTCATGTACTAATGTAGGTACCATCGCGCGAATGAAAATATAGGCTCTAGATGTGGATGGGGTTCAATAAATTTTGTATTGGGCTTATCCTATCAGTACTTCATCTAACGTCTGTTTATCTCAACCTCATTTGACCTTGTCCAAAATGTATATCTGGTAGGTTAGGATATTCTGTCTGACTCTTATAGGACTAAGGGTCAGTGAACTGTAATTGCTATGTCAAGTACAAGATTTATAAAATGTCATGTTTGTGAATGACATCAGTTTGACCAGGAATGTCAGTCTTTCTAAAGGTACAATCCTGAAATTTTTGTACTCGTTATCTACAACATAGTAGAAACTTGTTTCTTACTGCTCTCTCCTGGAGATATAAATTCTGGAGAAATTGCATAACATCTTCTCCATGATTCATTAGAGTGGGAGTGGGGAAGAGGAATCATTCTGGGAAAAAAGGTAAAATAGTTTACATCCGAGAATCCTCTCGTTTTCCTCATTCGAACCAGTATTTACTGAAGACAGAGATAGAGGTTATTGTCCATGTTGGACTGGAAAATCGAGTCCTATTGCCTGGAAAACCAGGTTTGTAAATAATACAGGCAGGACACGTTTCAGGATCTACATTCATGGAATGTTCCGTGAGATCACATGTCTGATGTTGGTGAGAAGGTTTTAACTACGCTTCCCGTCAATATCCCGACGATATAGTCTCCATCGATACCTAACTTTTTGATATTATATCGTACGGACCTTTCCAAGAAATGAGAAGTCTATTTTCCCTACAAGGTAGCAAGACAAATGCTTTGTCACCTGGACAAAGTTGACGCAAACATCACTTTTTATTGGCAAATTCCCTTGCCTTCTGTTTCGCAAATTCAGAAGAAGCAGTTGCCAATTTGCATGCTTCAATAATCTTGTGTCTAAGTGCGATGACATATTCATAAGAGGATTTTGTGTCATCGACAATATTATCAGCAGTTATAAGAGCATGAAGTAAGGACATAGGACCTCGCGGTTTCGCGCCAAAGACAAGTTCAAAGGGAGAAAATCCTGTATGTTCGTTGGCGACCTCTCTATATGCAAAGAGAGCCGCGGGTAAAACCCTATCCCAATCCTGAGGATGATCTTCTTGTTATCTTACCTAGTAGGTTTTTCAGAGTTCTATTTAAACGTTCCACCATCCTATTAGACATAGGATGATAAATACTACTCAGCGATCTCTCTATCTTCAGAGTCGACATTACTTGAGGCATGGTATCCGATATGAGTTGGGGTACACATGGTCGGATTAATAATTTCTGCTGAAATCCCAAGGACGAGAGAAAATATTTAACCAAAGAGGCAAAAAATCTGCGACATCCAGCAGTAGTTATGCTCTTTTAGAGGAACAGCCTCCGGCCAACGTGTGCACATATCAAAAAACACACGTCAAAATAAATTGGTGTCCTCTAGCAGACTCTTATCTTAAATGGATCCACAATGATGTCTTATCGCCATTTTTTGAAATGGGGGGCCCGAATGGGCCGAATGTTTCTCGATCAGCCTGAATAGGTGCATCATTGGCGTGGGGGACCTCTGGGATTTAAATCTTGACATCTTGGGGACACTAGATCCGATTTTTAAAATAGAGATTTTCGTATGATTTTCGTTTATTCGCAACCCTGGGGCAAATTGTCCCCGCAGGCCCCTACCTGAAAAAGGGGGATTGGTGTTAAAGGAAATAACAGATTGGACCTTAAGAAACTTTTAGTCTCCTGAATACCTTTAGTAAACGGATCGAAAAAAACCCATATGTTCCACAGCCACTGTATCTATCACACTAGCCTGGCGAATCTAGCGGTGAGCGTGCTGTAAAATTTTAAACTCTAGCATAAATTTATTAAGGCACCAAGGATTTGAGAATGAAATGGGGAACTTAGCGAGGGAGGGTCTTGTACCATACCGTACAAACAGACGCCATTCTTCACGTAATCCCAAGAATTTCTTCAAACGTATTAGTATCACGTCCAGATTTTAACGGATTCATGAGCGCTTAAATGTTAATAAAAACACCCATCAAACCCAAATTTCTTTTACGGGCAACAGCGGATCTTCTAATCCTGCAAGGTGTGATAAAGGAATTTTCTTCCTTACAACTAGCGAATCCCTGCAGTTTTCTCGTCATGCTTGGATCTTTTGCCTGATTAACCATTATCGTCATACTACTCGTTGCCAGATTGGGGGGAAATACGCTAAATTCTCCCAAAGGGAATTGCATTACTTGGGGAGCATTATCAGATTGCATAATTACGGACTTTTCACCACTTATCTTTAGCCATTTGGAGTAAAGAATGACCCCCTATTCCTTTCACTCCATTAGCAAGGATATGTTGGACCACTACTTATTGCTCAGTTTCAAAAAAAAGGGGGGGACCTCTTTGGCAAATCGGAAGGGCTCGGCTCAAAGTAGATTACCCATGCATTGGAAGGATCCAGGAAAGAATTGCATATTTAAACTTGAAAAGACTGGGCAGTGATAGTATTCTCCAATTAAGGGAAAAAAAAAATGCTTACGTTTTTGACTGCTGCCATTATTTTCTGGCTGAGAAAATCGTGGAAGCATTGCTGGCACATATTGAGAGTATTATAGACCAAAATAACTCCATGCAATTGGGCCGGGGTGGGGGGGGGGGGGGATCAGGGCATAATAAACGATTTTGAACTACAACACCAAAAATCCCCCCCCCCCCCCCCCCCCCCCCCCCCTACCACCCCCACCACCACCCCCCCCACATTTACTGGCGGCAATTGAAAATGGAGCTGACGTGCGCCATGTGGAGAAGTGTCAAAGTTTTGGGTGACCGCAGCTTAAAGTAGACAATTTTTTAGATCGAATAATTAGTTTTGCCACTTGCGAACACATCAGATGAACTAAATTAAAAAACGGCATCTTCGCTATACTCCGTATGTCTGACAAGCTTTTTTGATGTTACAGTCTGATCTGATATATCGGGAGTCTGTGGAAGTGACAATCCGGTGTTCGAGGGGATGCAGGGTTATCCTGGTGAAGAACTCAGTAGAAACCGTTGGGGTTGGGGGGGAAGTGAGACACGCTGTCTAGTTAGTGGTGGTGTGGGATTCGGACAACTAAGTATCAGAATACTAAGTGTCGGGTAACAAATAAAACATTAGGTGACTCATGGGGGGAAAAGAGCACAAACCCCATAAGAACGTTTGGGTTATAAAACGAATACCATACCTCTACTAAATCGTAATCTAAAGGTTTCATGTGCCTCGTTATATAGCAGAAACTAATCCATCGTGCCATGAGTGGTCCTTGAAAAGTCTTTTCTATCTTTCATTCAAATTATGACACAAGCATTAAACCGTCCAGCTTTCTCTAGCTATCTACTATGGATATCTGTTTAAAACGGGGTGGTTTGAAAAACTTTATCTATTTCCTAACGCTAGGTCTACAATGTTTTATTTTTATTTCTCAAACTTCCATCCCTCATAATTACGATTATTGATGTCGTTTCATAACATTATGGGTGTGGTGTCGAGGACGTAATGTGATAGATCGCTTTAAAATTATATTCCACAGTTTTATTATCTGTAAGAATTACTATAATATTTGTAGAGTACGTTACGTCATAATATTTTACTACTTATAGAGCATATATAGTAGTTCAGAGTGATTATAAAAACGATTGTTCGCTAATAATGTCAAGGTAGGCTTATAAGGGCTTAAAACTCGTTTGGACTTAATGGGGGGGGGTCATTCCATTGTAGGCGGCGAAACCTATTAAAAATAGTTAAGGGAATTGCAACACTGCAATAACATCATTGTTCTTGAGGGTCGGGGTGGTATCTTATGCAAGAATTCCTAGGGATGGTGAATGGCAGAGGCGTACTCGTGGCAATCTAACACTGGAGGAGTGTAGGGGTTATCTTCCCAGGTTTTGGGAGGGATAGTGACAACAATATTGTGACCGACCTATTTTAAATCGCTTGAGTATTGGGCCCACTGTGGGGTACGGAATGAAATGCAGAGCTAAGGTGGAGTGCGTGGGTCCCGGGTAACATCAGGGACCACCATGACACACACATATGAGGGGTGAAATCCAATAGCCCAGGATCACCACTCTACCAAATGTGGGTTTACGGGTGGTAGATTCGCTTGGAATACATTCAACAATATGACATCCCTGGGACGTGGGACTCGCGTGTGCCGGGGAAAACTGAGAGGAAAGATCTGAGAGTCTATCTCAGGGAGACACCTGCAGGCTCTCCTCATTAGGGTCTCATGCTACTCTTACACAACAAGGCGAGGTAAGAGGTGTTCAGGGGGTTTTGGTTTGTTTTAAGAGAGGGGGTCCTGATTCGGCGGACATTGTACACCGCGAGGGTGGTTGGGGGGGCTCCCCTATCCACAGCGTCATAAAAATTTCCCTATAGGGATTAGCGCACCAAGGGGGGGGTGGAGTCGAGGGCTGCGACAAACTACCAGAAGTGGTATCTGCGAGCGAGGGGAGGAGTGGGGGACGGAAGGTGAGTTATCACTGAATCCCACACTCCTCTCCCAACTTCTAATCAATTTTTCTGTAGCGGTAGGGTATCTTAGTTGTCAACCATTAAGGCGAGGTCGACAAGGAGGTGGCGCGGCAGGGAACGGCCGTATGTGCCAAAATAGGCGAGTGGTATGACGGGGGGGGGTCTCTTACTGGCCCAAAGGTTAAACGTTCTAAACGTGTACGAGGGGACCTTGTGGGTGACACATTGTCGGTGCTAAACGAAGGGTTTTTCGCCACTGAATTACATACCAATTAGGCTAGCCAACTCCCGATATATGCACTACCCCAGCAGAACATGTGACGGTGGGGGAGTAAGTCATTATTAGTACAAGGACGCGGGAGGTTGGGGGAAAACATGTGTTCATCAGGTATAAAGCTTTAGGATCTGTTGTACTAAGAACCTACCCTGTGCTTTAGGGGGAACTAGATGTGGACGGCTCATGCTCTTCTGCACTCAGCATTGCCACTTACCTAAACACATTTCCGGTTTTCCCGGTGATAGGGGGTAGCAGCGGGGGTGGGGTGGAGGGAGTAAGAGAAAATCCTGTATGAGTTGTGGGCAAGAAGCGGTGGCGCTATTTGGCGGGGTGATGAAACTGGAGGTGGGCTGTGCAACATTGCATCTCGGGTGTAGCAAGGCAAAAAACAGGGGGGGGGGTCATTATCATTGCGGATCCACTTGGAAGGGGAATAAGTCGGGGGGCAAATTTCTTAAGTATCAGCATTTCAAGTACTCACATATATACATTTAAAGAATTTTGGGGGGCGTGGAGTTCGGGCGAGTAAATAACAAGGGAAACCCAATTATTATTACGATGGTAAATATGCTTTCCTTTAAAGCTTTTGCACGAATACCCGCTAACGGTCTGTTTCACGTCGGTGTACCTTTAAATAAATAGAGGCGGGGGGGGGGTGGACACACTACGATGGGATACAAAAAAAGGTGAAGAGGGTTTACAATAACAGGGAGGCGGGCAAATCCAGGATTTAGTTTTGGAATTTTTAATAGGGGGGGTTGAAATTTCCCTCCCCCCCATCCCACTCTGGGTGAAACAAATTGGTGATGTAGGTAGTGGTGGGGGCCATCTCCCAAACGTCTCTTTAACTCAAAACGACTTCTATTTAAAATATCTGAGGCTGCGAGTAACAGTATCAATGGATAAACGCAATCGGTGAGGCGATTTTTGTTTTTCTTTTTTGTGGATGATTTTTTTTATCTGAAACCTGGGGGAGAGATGTTTTTTTTCGGGGTCTTGGGGGAGGTGTCGGTGGGACGGGGGGTGGGAGAGGTTGTTTCGGTTGGTGGCCGTGGAGCGATTTGTGTTTTTTTTTGGGGGCTGAATATCTTTTGTCATTTTTCAACTTTTTATTTCGGAGACCGAACCAATTTGTCGGGCAAACTTGTACAGCACGCAGGGACGCGCAGATCAAGCACAACGAACCGTGGCAACGATCACAAACATCTCACACGTCGCCCTGTGGACAACGAGGAACCAATCACGCATGTAACGCAAAGTCAAAACTTGGTGGTGGGGCAAGGAAAATTACAGTGAGGTCGGGGGAAGGGGGCGGCGGGGGGGATGATAGGTCGGGGATCGATAATTATGGGTGACATTGTGGATTACAAAATAATATAATAAACAAATTTTTCGGGGGGAAACTTTGGGATTTAATATAAATTATAAAAAAGGTAAACAATGTAATACCTCCAGAGGTAACATCAAACGGGGGCGGGGAGGGGGGGTGGGGGCGGGAGGGGAGGGGGGAGGGGGGGGCGGGGGGGGCGGGGGGGAGGGGGGGGGGGGGGGGGGGGGGGGGGGGGGGGGGGGGTGGGGGGGGGGGGGGGGGGGGGGGAGGGGGGGGGGGGGGTGGTTTGGGTGGTGTGGGTTGACACACGATTAACAAATATGGACAAACAGAAAGACAAATCTGAAAACATTTGCAGAGATCAAATTAAATAAATAGGAGAAATGAAAAAAAATGATCACAAGAAACCGTGATTGATAACTGCCATAAGATAACAAGAACAAATAACGCCACAGTAGGTACAAACACATAAAGGCGTGTAAAAAACTGAAATGAACAAGAAAAAATGAGACCGTACAATTATACACAACAAATCAATAATAACAAAACTAAGGAACACAAAAAATGATTACAAATACAAAATTATAGAAAAACAAAGTCCGATCCCAACTAACCAAAATACATTTGCAAACTATGTTGCATCGCAAATTTCAATTAAGAAATTTGCTACCTATCGAACAGCCGAAAAAACCAATATCACTCGGTATTATCCTGTTTCTTAGTCCACCACCCACCATTCCAGGCCCGCAACATATAAACCCCCCTAAACTATATAAACAAAAAACTATGTAAAAGCATACAATAGCATAAAGCATACAATATACATTTTATGTCATGATTGGAATGTGTTTAGCAAGGTATATGTTTAGAAAAGCAGGCACAGATTACATTTAATAAACTAATTAACCTTGACCAACTTTAATTCATCAATAATTTAAATTTTATACTATTACACTAGCTAATATTTCTTCCTGTATAGTAGCATCTGGAAGAACCAACGAATGAACTAATGCACTTTAATGTTCAACAAACACTGTAGATTCTTCCGTACGTCATGAGAAATGTCAAGAATATTGATCCAGAATAATTTTCTACCAACTTGAATACCACAGTCCTGTGTAATACTAGTCCTGTAACAGCGAAAAACTGACAACTAGCGCTGAACTGACATCGACCTGTAAAGACTGACCTACCGGTGCTTTGATGTCAAGTTCAAGAACAAACTGTTCTTTCCAAGCTGTAAAACAGAGAAATATCACAACACAAACAAACATGCCCGTAAGCTGCTGTACCCCAGGAACTAGGCTCGACAGCCAACTGTTAAAGGATATCTATTCCGCTTCCACTCTGCATACACCGTTGCTTTCACACCACAAACACTCGTAAACGCTATCAGTCGCTGTCTAGCCACTGCTAAGGAAGAGAATGGGTGTGTCTGTTGAAGCATCAGGCAATTCGCTCCTTATACTAACCAGCCGTAAATGGGGGTAACTTCAACCCTATGTCACCCTGAGTTAGGCAAGGCAAAAAGGCTCACAAAGACGAGGGACACCACGGCCACTAAAACCTTGGTCACTCCCTTCCAAGCCAGCCAGCGACGCAGGATGGCTGACTATGTATGCGAAGTACAAGTAGTAGAGACGTGATTACCGCCGAACGGTGTACTGAGTTTCGTCGTGCTGACCCAATATACATCGATCACTATAGTTTGTCTACACGGCACCACTGACCAGACTGTCTCGGCAATCTGTACTTTACTCATTAATTCAGACAACCACTGGACATACGAGTACAACATACAACACGGTTTTTCGTTGACACATAACAATTGTAGCATATAACCAAACAGCACATCTGAAGTCAATGACACAATTTCAGAACCTAATGGGCAGGTGCAACATCAAAAGTTCCCAATGTCCCTGATCATTATGGCCCGATCCCAACACCGATCTGCCACTAAAAACGCACCACCAAGTCGAAAGCCGAACGAACAAAAAACAACAATAAGCTACCTTGACCGTCACATAAGTCTCCTTCTGTAGTTAGCAATAACGAACCCGACGCAAAGGGGGTTACTAGACAAAAGATTGAAGAATCTACCCCTGTCACTGTACCCGATAACTAAGATAAATAAATCCCTGTTTTCCTCAACTTGGCAGTGCTCAAAACATATGAATGACCCGAAATCCAACATGCTGTCCTCCCTAGAGTTGCTCGGTTTCACCCCCTTCATTCATCAAAGGAAGGAGACATATAAGCCACGAGTTAAATCTTATATCAATGGGCAAAATAACAGCGATTTGACAACAAATATTATTAACCCATACAGCTCTACGGTGAACAGGTATAAATTCACGTCAAGCCATAAACCGCATGCAGGAAAATACTCGCTCTGTCATCCTTCGACGATCACAAAAACAACACAACTCAGCATAAGCGAAGCCCACAAAAAGTCAAGCTAGGCCTAACCGACGGAGAAGTTACTCAATCAAAAATAGGAGACAGGGTTTACTGAGTCACACGAATCATCCTCATATACTGACATAAAGGAGAGTCCTCTAACCCACAAACTATCGTAGACAGGACACCTACTCCTAAAGAAGAAAAACCAACTCATCAATGACAGACAATTTTTTTCTGACACGCAAGGACCCAGCTCTAGAAACAAACGAACCCAACCCCGCCATAATGTAAAGCCGTACAAACTAAAACTCATCACGACTTGTCAAGGACAACACCTACTCATCCGCATAAAAAGCAAGAATACTACGTCCCTCCCTACCCATCCCAAAAATCATACAATATAGGAACTGATAAATCTACCTTTGTACTAATAATAATGTAATACAAAACATATGAATTCCACCATAAAACCACAAATACAAAGCCAAATTATATATTTTCAGCTGAGCCCAAAAATAAGTACACACCCGCAAAGCGCCATATCCCTCCTATAGCGCAGTGATCAAAAATCAGAACTATTAACTCCTAATAATCAAAACGATGGTGATCAAACCATGACAATAACCCTACTGCTTTTACCAATAACACAGCATTATATCCTCATAACAACAAATAAATGAATTGTCCCTCATATTTTTCCATCCTTAAATAGCCAACAGCCGAATTTTCTATGGTACAAAATGTGCGAGTCAAAATCTATGCAGCAACAAACGACTTCGGTGACATAAACGAAATAACCGTATTGACACTGTCTAATTAGCCTATAATTCATATACACGATTCAAACCTTGACGAACACCAAGTCTTGGAAGTAGGTAAGTACTACACAAATCATTGTAGTGTGCATGAAAAAAAGATCCAAATAAATAAGGACCGATGATGAGGAAAATTAAGAAATAAAAGTGATAATGTAAGAGATAAACAGAAACGTTACTCAGTATAAAAGAAGTACATAACAGAAATAATACCCTACAAAACACATCATTGCCTGCAAGAGAGAACCAGACTATAAACACCATTACATTTGTTTAATTTCAATGTTTATACAATACCAGAAACCTAACCCTCAGTTCTATAACATAACTGTCCCTTAAAGTCTATTCTACTAATTTACTGGACCCAATATCCAAGGATCCTTTGTCCCACACCCGTGTGTTTCGTAGACTGCACATATACTGACTTAAAATGGAACAACAGCAAGTGATTTGTGCGTCATTAAGGGGCTGAGTTGCCCACTTGTAACTTCACCTGTGTTAACATGTGTTTATCCGATACTTGTGATAAATAGTCCACCTAAAAGCATCCTTTTTTGGGGAATGACCCTAGCTGGCCGTAGACGGTCGTGTGATTCGCTTGATAGCTAGCGAGAAGTTGCGCGTCGAAACGGACAGGTACGGGGTTCGAACTCTGGGTAAGCCACTCACGTCCGGTTGTTTTTATTTTCTGTTGTACCCAAGTGGTCCTATTCTTATCTTTTCCTTCGTATGCCTGAAGAGGGACATACCCTTTACTCGTTTCTTCTAATATTTAAGGAGAAACCACTACAATGGCCTGTTTTTCTCAGGCTCTATAATAGAGCTACAAAATGAAAAATCATTATAATCGATTTACAACCCGCTAAAAAAGGGGGCGGGATCCCTACAACTGTGTCAGGGTAGACTCACAAGATAAACCACCATAACGTTTCACCTAAAGGAGAGCTGTTAAACGATGGCAGCGTTTTTTATTACACACACACACCACCTCAACACACATTGAAATATGTTTCAATCGTTTATGTATAATTTTGTCTGTCTTTGGCTTGTAGTCGGTTTCGTAAGCGTGTGGATGCATAACAAAATGGGGTTAGGTAAAGTCATAGTAACTCAAGCAAATATTTGTGAGTGTCCCACTACATACTTTCTAATTTTTGATTCTAACTTTCAGACACATCGACTTGAAGAAGCAGTGGTACACCCCAAGCTGATGCTGTTTGGTACATCCATAGCGATTTGCCCTAGAAGAGGAGAGACATTCTCAACTGGCTCCACATCGGCCAGAGTCTGTGCCACATCATCTGTTCCTCATATCGTTTGGGCACCCCTTCTGAAAATAATGATTATAAGCAAGATCAACTTTAATAAACTGTGACCAAAAATACACAGTATACAATCCGCACGGAAGTCTTCTATTTTCTACGTTAGTATCCACATCTGTTGTGCGCCTGAGTGAGAACAGATCCGAAGCGAATTAACCCCTCTTACACAGTACACAAACACTAGTAACTGCACAAACGGAATACATACTAATAGCATAGCTCTTCAGTAGGTACGACAGAAGAGAACAGACAAACCACGATGAAATAGACCATCAGATAGAAAAATAGATATATAGATAGAATAATAAAATAGATAGAAAAGATAGATCAGAATCACAGATAGATAAAGATTAAGATAAGATAGATAGATAAGATAAGATAGAAGAAGAAAGACTAGTAATACAATAGATAGATAGATAGATAGATAGATAGATAGATAGATAGATAGATATATAAGATAAATAGCTCAAAACCAAAATACCAGCACGATACGCTTTCACAACAATCTCAGAGTTGAGAATTAGATAGACGGTATGGATTAATTGACCTGAAAAAAATAATAGGCTGACTGGAAATATAAAACTGAATGATAAAAACGAAGGAGACATAAACAATAACGTAGGTGATAGGATGAAGAACTAACTACCCCCCAAACCGGCCATAACGTTGGAAGACCGGAACATTACCCCGGACAAACGGGGATCTATAAAGCCAAAAATCCACATGGGTGGGAGCGTTGTTGCCTGATTATCGTAAAGTACATCCCTATAGTGAGGCCAGTAGCATTGGGAGACCAACAATCCCATATACAAATACGTAGACGTCGGTTTCCCAGAACAATTTTTTTTTTCTTCTCCTATTTCTTGCCTACGACCTCAAGCAGAAGAAAAATTAAAAATGACCGAGGGGGGGGGGGGCGGGACATTACCAATACGCGAAAAATAAAAAAATAAATAAAAAATATCAACAAAAACCTACTCCAACACCAAAAAACACACCAAAACAGGCCCACACCCACCACCACGGCACCCACCACCCCCCCCGCCCGACGACACCCCCCCGGGTCACGCCCTGGCTCCGTCCACCCCCCACACACACCCACCACCCGCCCCCCCCCCCCCCTACCACCCCCCCACCCCCCCACCCCCCCCCCCGCCCCCCCCCCCACCCCCCCACCGCCCCCCACCCCCCCCCCCACACCCACCCCCCCTCCCCCTGCCCCACAACAGTCAAACCCTCCCGAACCCCCTCTCCTCACCCTCCCTGTCCTCCCCCACCCCCGCCCCCCATGAAAAGGTGACGCCACCCGCCCGACGAGCCCCCCGCGCCCCCCCCCCCTCCCGCTCCAACCGCCCCACCCACCACACCCCACGATCACCCCACCCCACCATTACCTGCACCCTATCCCACAAACCACCACCGACTCACTAAAAATGGAATCACCACATACGCCCAACCCCCCTCCACCCCCCACTGCCCTACCCTCCCGCACCCACCCACCGCCACACCCCCAGACTTTACCCCCACCACCCCATCCCCCCCCCCCCCCCCCCTCACCCCCCCCCCCTCCCTCCGCCCCACCCCCCCCGCCCCCCCCCCCACCCTACACCCCTCCCACAGCCCACACAATCACACCCCACCGCCACCCCATGGTCCCCCCCACCCCCCCCCCCACCCCCCTACCCCCCCACCCCCCCCCCCCCACTCCCTCCCCCCCCCCCCACCCCCCCCCCCCCCCTGCGCCCCCCCACCCTCTTCCCCCCGACCCCCTCCCCAACGCGCAACCTGCCTCTACCACCCACCCGCCCCGCCACCCCTCCACACCCCCCACTCGCCCCACCGACCACCCCCCAACCCCCCGCTTCAGCCCCCCCCCCACCCCTCGGCCATCCCATATCGCGCACAACCAACCCGCCCCCTCCCCACATACCGCCGTGGAACACAACTCCAGAGCCTCTAGACGGCCACAAAATGACCACCCATACGAACCCCAAATGACAAACAAAAAAAAAACTGCCTGATCAACGCATTCAACCAGACACGAAAAAACGTGAACCCAAACAACTCAACTCACGCCACCCATCCCACACCCCATAACTGTAGGCTTACAACAACAACAAAACACCAAGACACACTACAAAACACCACCCACCCCATATAACAGAAATCCGGCCAAAGACATAAGCCTCCCAATCCAAACCACTACAACACCCCAGTAAAAATAACTAAATAACCTGCTCCCTCCCTCAACCCCCCCCCCGCCTCCCCAAACCCCCCCATTAACCAACACAACCCAAAGTTCCCTTTCTCAAACCCTCAGCCAACGCCCCCCCTCTCCACCAAAACCCCACGATTCCACCCCCCCCGCACCCTTCACCTTTCCCCATCACCTACGCCCTCACCAGACATCCGCTCTTACCCTCCAACAAGACAAACCACCGCTAAACTAAGAACCACCCAACGCTGCAAACAATCTAATGGTGAGGTCCAGTCATATCCCCCCCAACCCACCAGCTAAATACACACCCCTGCTACCCCCCACCCCATACCAACGAAACCCCTCAAACCTCAAACCCACACAACACCTGCTGCACACCTCATCTCACCGAATCACCAACCCAGCACCACGACCCCAAAACCCCGCCCAACTCCACCTCGCAGCCACCTCCCATCCCCCAATAAACCACCTGCAACCCCAACCTCACCCCAAGAACCCACGTGAACCTCACCCACCCAATGAGAGAACCCACCCCCACCCCCCACCCAGTCCCGCCCTAAATACACGCTCCTAGTACCCCTCACCCACTCCCGCCTGGCCCTGTGGCACCACCCCGAAAACCTCAACCCCCCCCCCCCCACCCAAACGTAAAGTGTCCCCCACCAGTACACCCGCAGCCTGAGCACACAAATACCCCACGCCCCCAATACAGTAATCCCACTCTGATAAACCTGGCGAGACACTGACAAATCCGTAACTCAATCGATTACTAAATAATATCATCAACCACCAGAGATTACCCAACCACCACCCCAACACCCCCCTCCCTCATCCCAGCCCTTCACCCAACCCCCAAGATTCAGTGCACCCGAAGGATCCAAAGCTGGAGGGTACCAACACTTGAGGGCAGATTTCAATTTTTGTTCCTCACCTTTGTTCTAGTTGCGGACTGAGAAAACTCTGCAGATATCCGCTGTCATAGGCCCTCAGGCCAACAGTCCCCACCCAAGAACCTGCCTCCCCACCCTGTACCTAGTCCCCTTAATACCCTCTCCACATCTCAATTTACACTCAACCTCAACCCCAAAAATATCATACTAAAAGCAACCCCCTCCTGCCACAAACCAACCCTTCCTCACCACCCCCTCCCCCCTCACCGACACCCCAGGAAAACCGCGTCAAGGGCGTCCCCCCCCCTCACCAACTGCAATATAGCACTCCACCCCTGGTGTGGTCTACCCCCCTCAATCCCTCAGAACACAGCCTACCTCACCCCAAGTCCCCAAAGGGTAATCCACCTAATTCCATTCAACGTGCCCCCCCTCCCCCCCATCCCACCCATGACAGGATACGGCGTGTTGTTATGAACTCCAGTAGATCGGCTCCATGTGATGAATAATCTGGTAGCTAGAACTCCTCACGCTAGACAGTCCTTTATTCTGGACATAGCGTCCGAGATCCCAAATTTCTGATCAACTTTTTTTTACGTGGTGTTTGGCTTGAAAAGATAATAGAAGGTGTGAGAGAAGAACTCCAAAACCTCATTTCCCGTCTCTTTGGTATGCAAACAAGAATATCGACCCAGATGATATCTTCGCTAAACGCCATTGAATCCGATGACATACCAAGCAGATTTATCGCATCTCTTTTCCCCATCTAGGTGAGCCTGGCATCTCAGGGAGTCTAGGGGGAGTTACTTCACAATTCGAGAATACGTCCCCATCCCCTTACATTACACCCACTCTAAGAAAGAGGGAAAAAGAACTTGTCAGATCAAGCTTGGAATTTCATCCCTTCTTTTTGTCCTTTCTGTAGTAGGTATCGGGATTGTAACGTTCATGTCTCATATGTGCTTAAGTGGTAGTTTGGTGGCTGTTAGGATATTTTGAGCCTTCATAAACAGGTCTATACATGTAAGAGATAAATAAATTATAACGAGAAGCCTGTAAAACGGCTGTTTCTTTTTTCTTTCATGATCCAGAAACAGCAAAGTCAAAGCGTTTCACAAGCTTCTGTCATAGATTCAATGTTAATTTTCATACATCACATATTGTTTTTAAAAACAATGTATGTCAGATATCTCATGTTTCTAATATTGATGCGATCTAAGTTCGAATTGGGCACGCATGCACAAACACACATATACATTTAGGGTTTTTTTTTGTAAAACATGTTCACAACTTTCAATAGAGTGTTCAGAAAGTATTTGTTGAAAAGTTTAACATAGATTAAAAACACTCAGAAAGGGGGTTGGTGAAAAAAGGGACTAATGCTGTGCTGTTGCAAATAGTAAGTTCTGACATACTAACTCTTTGGGGTTTGATATAATCGAAGATGGAAGATGGTGAAAGGTACTGAAGACGTATATTTCGTATCTCTGAGAACGAGATGGCGAAGGAGTCACTGAAGACGTTGTGTACCATATGTCGGAGAACGGGCTGGTGACCATGAACGGAAGTTTACAAAGACGTGGTTGTTTATATCTCCAAGAAAATGTAGGGTGCCTAATCTCCGTGCAGTCGTTAGAACATACTGGTGTTTTATTTCTCCTAGAACAGCAGACGGTGATGGAAGTACTAAATACATAATATCTCCTAGAATGAAAGATGCTGATAGAAGTACTAGAGCATTTTGTTTAATATATACGAGATCGGGAGATGACGCTGGAAGCGCTAACGACTTGGTGTTTTATATATCTTGGAACGAGAGATGGTGATAGCCTTATTAAAGGCATGGTGTTTTATATCTCTGAGAACCGGAGATAGTGACGGAAATACAAACGGCATGATGTGTCATAACTTCCTGAACACGAGATGGTCGTAAACAGAACTAAAGACATGATTGGTCAGACCTCAATGTAGCGTTTATAAAAACGTTATTTTAAATCGCGACAGCATCAGATCAATCATCGTCTTCACATTCAAGGTTGGGTGTACAAGATCTGAAGACAAAGAATTCAGTCTTTTATTTTGATGATGCACTTCTAGAAACTACTTTCCTTTCTTTTCTTGATTCTGTCTTTCCATTTATAACACCGTCGATCGTGTTCTCGTTTTTTATTATCATTTCCAAACATTAATCTTGTCAATAAAGTGTTAAGTCTCATTATATGTCCTACAAATTGTATTTTCATACATTATTTTTTTCAGAAGCTCCGACTATGTTCATTTCATTTTGCAGAAAATTCATACCGTTTTTAATGCCCAACCTCAGTTGCATCTTAAACAAATTTTCAATGACGCATCCGAATCCACAATAAAATACTAGTACTAATCTGTTTCTCAAAAGGTGGTACTTCATCATTTCATTACATAGTGACTACTTGATCTTGACAAGCGTTTCACTAGTTTACTCAGTTTCCACGAGCTCTGTAAACAATCTCCTCTTTCTAAGTACTTAACCATTCTCTAAGTTGGTCTTCATCGCTGTTTCATCAACTCATTAGTTACTCCAACGGAACAGGCCATCTATGTTATGGCACACTCACGTGTGAAAGTGAATGAAATGTATGAGTGTTAAAGCCAGAAATAAGATACATATACTTCAGAGGAGAGGTGGAGCTGTGATTCATTTATCACAGTCAAGGAGAGGAACTGTGATCCACACATTCCAGTAAAAGAGAGGGCTGGGATCCATAAATTGTAGCACCAAAAGAGGAGCTGTGATCCATTTGTTCAGAAGAAGAGACGAGCCGTGATTCTGTAGACACTAATCCCACTTATCTCTTCCACAGAGAACACGGGTATGCTGTTCTGTTACATCTTTCATAACTTCGAACCCGAGAAACATGCATTAAGAGGTTGTTTATTAAAAATGTGAACTTGTATTGTTCTAAGAATTCTTTTTAATGTTCCATTGTCTGTCTCTTGTAAACATTTTTTTGGTTGTTGTTGCTTTGTGTTTTAAGTTGTTTCCATTCTTCGTTTTGATGTCAGAAAGCCACACATTGTATAGCTCTTGGGCTCTGGGAATAAACAATGGATAGGGTTACTGCAACCTCAGGCACTTCGAACAGGGCGACTAGTCTGAGGTTGTGCATGCGGTTGGCAACCTCATCTTGCAAAATAAATTTCCAAAGAAACCACGGCTGCCAGAGTATGTGACTGCTTGGTGTGGATTTCCATCAAGGTGACCAGCTGCATTGACGGCTCCATGCTTCGTAAGGAGCGCAAACGGAAAATGATTATATATATATATATATATATATATATATATCGAGCAACATACACTCTCAGACATCTGCGTATGTAGATGTATCTCTCAAGCAGCGTATACTCTTCGCCATCCAGATATATCACAACTACAGTGGACAGAAAATTCTGATCCTACATCGACGAGAAAAATATTTTAATACAAACCAAATCTTTATTTCTATTTATAGTTTACAGAACGTGCTGAATAACCACTAGATTTGCATAGTATCAGGGATTCCTTCACGTCAATGGTCTTCCAGCTACTTCCATCATTCTGTTTTCCTTCCCCTGTTTCTTTATTGGTCAATGTTCAGGGGGTGTTGACCCTGGCATGACACGATGCTCAGAAAATTTCATTTGACTTTCAAATGTGATTTTCTTCATACCCCACAGAAGAACAACCAAAGAGAGTAAGAGACATCATAATTTTACCCGCCTCTTCATTTTGTTTGCTTCGCTTGTAAGGTACTCAATCATCGACGTCGTCGTCATTATCATCATCATTTCCTTTGCATTCTTACGCAGCATGGAACCACCATTGTAGACGATCCCATTGTCGTAAATTTATTTTGAGAGAAAGAGTCTTAGAAATAGTAGTCCGGTTTAGAGTGTAGAATGATGATGAAAAAAAGCTCAGTGATAGAAATGTAGAGATTAAATATGATGCTTCACAGCGTGCTGGAGGAGAGTAAAGACAGACTTATTTACGACAAATCGTTTCTCTCAATCTTCTCTTCCACTCTCCTGGTCAAACAATTATTTGCCAGTTTTCCAGACACACATCTGCGCTCACACCGATTTGGTGCTTCAAACACACAGACGACGTGGATACAACTATCTTAAACAAATAGGGGAATTTTTTTGGGCTTTGGGTAGTCCAACACCGTAACGATTAAGTTTATGTTGTTTATTAAAGTTAAAAAAGACAATCACTAAAATAATCAATTGTTTACAACAAGAATTATCAAAATTACAGAAAAATGCAAATAACAAGGTAGGGAGGGGGGTGAAGAAGATTGGTATCGACTAAGCCCGTCCCGCTTATTAGACAAAGATAAACCCAGTCCAAAGATAGATAGTTACCAGGAACGTAGGTAAGTTAACCTAACAGTAAAGTTAATTACTCTGAAAAGAGGTGTTACAAAATTAGGTATAGGTGGTAGAAAGAAATCCTGTTCTTCCCAATTGTTCTTCCCTTTACTAAGCAAATGAAAAGGAGGGGGTTTTAAACAGAGTTAACAAATTATCAACTATCCCACTTAAAGGAACAATGTAGGGTATACAGAAAAGATATATATTACCAGGTAAGCAAGTTAACAAAATGGTTACACAAAAGAATTAATTTCCTGTCATTCATACACGCGCTAGTAAAGGCCTTCACTCATCTTGCTCTCACTTACCGATTGTGAAAAAAATCTTGCACTCCATAGAATAACACAACAACAGTTACACCTCAAACTAAATGTATGAGTGTTTGTTCAAGTTCCAGCCCCAGATTAGCGGGTAGGCGGTCAGCACATAAAAGGATCCCGTAATCGCTGGAAAATGAATCTGTAGTTGTGTCTCTTTTCTTAATAACAGTTTCTATGGGAGGGCACGGTCTCTGATACCGGGGTGAGGATGGTGTGGTCTATTTGACTTTGCCGCTGATAATAAAATTCTTACGCGTGCTGGTACACTTTATCCGTGAGGTATGGTTTAAGTCCAGTGAGAAAACTAGTCACATCACTGTTCAGGAAAATATGAATTCTCTCTTTGTGTCAGTAAACTAACAAAAGCTCGGGCCAGTGTTCTTCTTCCCGTTACGACTTAATTTGCTTGATGGTGCGTTAAATTTGTCTTTGGGTGTGCTTTCTTTGCTATAAGTTAGATAGCGGAATTCCAAACATAGAATCGCCTCAAAGATTAAAAATTTACACAGTCTCAACAAGTTCTGCGTCAGGGGAACTCTACACACTGTTTATGCTTTGCTTTGCTTAGATTGATTTCTTTATTGCTTTCTTAATGCTGGGATCGCACAGGTTACGATCACTCTGTATGAAAGAAAAAAAAGACATGTAATATACCGAAAAACAAATAACCTTCTAAAGCGCGATGAATTTCCCGTTTAGACTATTTTATATACGCTCGCGTATTTAATTATGTATTTAATAAACACTGCGCGAGTTTTAGTGGTTAAAACACACTCTTATAAATATATGACTTAACTAAATTTATTAATTATAAATTCCTTCGCGACTTTAAAAGTTAATTTAAGCATTTAACATCTATTATCTTTTGGAAATAATATAGCAGGTATATCATTACATTTACAACTGGAACTATTGAGACGGTTTAATTTAATAGATTTAAATTAACACAAAATCCAGTGAAATAGAATGACTGAACTAGACCACTGATCACTTTACACAATATATAAATTACCGCTTTGCACATAATAGAATTCACTGCAAATATGTATAAAATCCATGGGATAATCTAGCAAGATTTCAAATATAGCTAGTGCTTCTGTTAAGTTCTGGCCAGCGAGTGATAAAGTGTATTTCTACGAGGTCTGTATATATCTAGAATGAAATGAAAGATGAGTGGGACATGAGAAACTTGACAGCTTTTTTGATCTCAGAAGACTTTTGGGGATCTGACCGCCAGACCAAAGAGAGAAGCCGCCCCTGGCCTCTCGTATCTTCGCTCGCTGCTTGCGTCAGCTTTCCCCGTTCACTCCCACTGCAATCGGTTCCGTGTTTAACACCGAGATGCGAAATCGTTTCAGGGACCACTACTGTCTTTGATAGCATGCCGCCCGTCCTTCCTGAGATCCCCCCCAGTGTCTTTCTTCTGACCGCTCTGGTCCATCTTGCGAGCGGTTTAGTGTTCGCGCGGAGATGATAAATACCTGCGAGAAACTAGCTTCTCTGCTCGGGGATCGTCTCAGTGTCTTTAGATCTCATGCCGCATACTAAATGAGTCCCGGTGGAATCGGTTCGCTCTGGCGAAACCAAAAAGTTACAACAAATGTTCAGGGGTTCTAATGTTATGAAAAGCTAAAGTCCCTTTAATCATCCATCAAATCAGGGAAAATTCACTTGTCGAACTAGACGTACGTCACAATCGTCCCCACTTTTAGACACGAAACCATTTTTCATGTTTTCTTCTTGACAATGGAGGTTACCTGATTGGTGACTTTAGGATGAGTTGTATCTTCAGTTTGCTCTTCTTCCTCTGTAGACCAGTTTCTACTCAGGAAATCAGCCCCGACATTCTGTCTTCCCGGAATATATTCCACTTTGAATGAATAAACAGCTAACAATAAGGCCCATCGCATGATCCTAGCGTTGAATTCCTTATTGGCACCAAGAAATGCTAACGGAGCGTGGTCTGTTTGCACTGTGAAAGATGTACCATAGAGAAACTCATGATGGCGTCTGATACCGTCAATCAGAGCGAGGCATTCTCTTTCGACTACGCTGTAGTTCCGTTCAGCTTTATTTAATTTCCGACTGCCATAGGCAACTGGAAATAGCATGTTTGGGTCACTGTCATCGGCTTGAAGCAGTGTTGACCCGATGCCCTGACCTGACGCGTCGACCCGTAATACAAAAGGTTTCTTGAGGTCAGGCAACCTCAAAATGGGGTATGCAGACAACTGTCCTTTCAAAGTGCTGTATGCGTGTTCGCACTTTTGATCCCACATGACCTTATCCGGACGCCCTTTCTTAGTGAGGTCAGTCAGAGGTGCTGTCAGTCCGTTGAAGTTCTGGATGTATTTCTGATAATATGCACATAGTGATATGAAGGAACGTACGTCTTTCTTCGTTCGGGGTCTTTTTGCTGCCACTATTTTCTCCACGTTCTTCTTAATAGGCCAACTGCATCCGTGAGAAATAGTATGCCCCAGGAAGTCTAACTGTTCAAACCCGATGAGACATTTGCTAGGTCTGGCTTTGAGACCAGTTTCCTGTAGTCTCCTGAGGAGCATAGCAACCGTAGCAATATGTTCTTCGTAGGTTTCCGATGCAATTAATATGTCATCCATGAAATTATGGATATGGGGACTTTGCAAAGGTTCTAGAAGCTTCCTCATCATCCTGGTGAACACTCCTGGTGCGTTATGCAAACCGAATGGCATCACATTAAATGTGTAATGTCCTTCACTAGTGCTGAAAGCTAACAAGGGTTTAATTTCCTCCTTGACTGGTATTTGATAGTAACCTTTACTGAGGTCAATCTTGGAGAAAATCTTTGCCTTGCTAAGCTTGGTGAACAACTCAGAAACAGTTTGGAGAGGTTCGGGCTGGAATTCCGTAGCAGCGTTTAGCAGCCGGTAATCTATACACAGCCGAACTTCCTTATTGGGCTTTTGCAACAACACTACGCTGGAACTGTAAGGAGATGTAGACTCACTGATAATTCCTGCCTGACGCAGATTGTCTATTTCTCCGCAAAGTGCATCAGCTTTAGCGTACGGTATGGGGTAAACTCTGGTTCGAACAGGGGTCTCGTTTGTTAATTTCATATCAAATTCGATGAGATTTGTTCGACCAGGTACATCCGTTAAGACTGAACTGTACTGTTTTAGTAGCGCCCTGGTTTCTGTTTGTTGTTCTGGTGAGAGATTGTCGCCGAACTTGACATCTTTAAAGGATTCTGTGGGTTGCAATGGATACTCCATGCAACCATCATCATCTTCCTCGTCTTCCGTTGCTATGGCGACAGCCAGGAGATGCTCGGAGGATGGCACTGGTCTCTCCAGATATTTCTTAAGTAGATTTACGTGGAAGACCTTCTCCTTTCCTTTGATGGAGATCTTGTAATTGGTAAGTGAGATCTTTTTAAGGACGGTAAACGGCCCTTGCCATCCGATGCGAAGTTTATTGCTTCCGGTTGGAAGTAGCAAAAAAACTATCTCCCCTGGTTGTAGTTCTCTCTCTCTTGCAGCTTTGTTGTATCTTTTAGCATGTTTAGCGCGGGCTTTCTTAAGGTTGGTTGTAGCTAGATCCCATCCTAGCTTTAGCCTTTCCTTGAGCTCAGATACATACTTGCTTGCAGAGACGACTGTCTCGTCAGCCTTTTGGTCTGTCAGGGACCGAAGTAAGGCTTCTAGTGGCCCCTTAATAGGTCTGCCAAATAAAAGTGTAGCTGGCGCGAATCCCGTAGACGCTTGGGGAACCTCTCGGTAGGGGAATAAGGCAGCCGATATATATAGGTCCCAGTCTTCCGGTTTCTCCTGACCCAGCTTACGTAACATGTTGGTGAGGGTGCCGTTAAAACGTTCCACGAGCCCATTTCCGGCCGGATGGTAGGGACTTGTGTGGATATGTTTGGCCCTCAAGATCTTAAAGATCTCCATTAACAGGCTACGGAATTGGGATCCATTGTCCGTCAAAACTTGTTGAGGGAATCCCAACCGTGTAAAGATTTGCACGAGGGCTTCTGCGACATGCTTGGAATTTATGCATGGTAGCGGTACAGCTTCGGCCCACATTGTGCAAGTGTCGACTAAGGTCAGGATGAACCTGTTCCTTCTTTTGGTCCTTTCCAGGGGTCCAATGATGTCGACAGCAACCCGTTCAAATGGAGTACCTACTATTGGCATTTGCCCCATGGGTACTGGGGGTGTCAAGTGCTTGGGTGCTACCCGTTGGCACTGGGCGCAGGATTTCACGTACCTGATAATGTCAGAGTTCATTCCTGGCCACCAATAGTGGGTTTTTATTCGCTGAATAGTGGCGTTTTGTCCCATATGTCCGCTAAAGGGAAGAGAGTGCCCCCATTTCTAAGATCTGGCTTCTGTACTGCGTCGGTACTAGGAGCTGGTTATTCCCCGTGTCCGGGTTGCCCGTTCTACGATACAATACGCCGTCCTTAGAAAAGATGTCTCCGTTGTGTCTGGGGTCCTTAGCCATGGGCAGTTTTCTAAAGCAGGGCTCCAGAGTAGGGTCCTTTTGTTGCGCCTCCTTCAGTTCATTTTGCAACAAATTTGGCGCAGGCTCCCTCTCCTTCTTGGCTTGCCCTCTTGTGGTTACCGCTGCCACAATCGGCTCCTTTGGTCTCCCAATAAACACATATCTACATCCCAGGATAACTGGGTAGATAGGATCATCCATAATGGCCGCTTTTATAACTCCTCTGACAAAGTCAGAGTGTATTTCTACCAGTGCGATAGGAAGCGTCCTGGGTGCATCACTCCTGAAAACTCCACTAAGTTTGACGGTTTCCTCTGTCTCCTGACCTGGTTTGACTAGGTGCCTAGCGACAATACAACTAAAGCTTAGTCCAGTGTCAAAGAGACAAGTAGTTGAGGTACCATTCAAAATTACAGTTCCTCAAGTTGAGGGACGGTCCCCCTCAGGTTGAGAATCACTGACATTGACTCTACCTTTCGAGGCTGTATGCAAACATCCGATGCGGTTTGGACCGGTTTGTTTGCCCTGATCAGACGTTCCTGGTGTAGGGGTCTTCCCTTTTCCTTGACCTTGGTGGCCGCGCTGCCACGTAGGCTTGGTGGGTTGATCAGAATTGTTGTTGGGGGGGGGGGGGGGGGGGGGCGGGGTATCGGGTTTTGTAGAATTTCGATTTTTCCTGGGGAGGTCTCTGGGTATTATTTTCTCGTTAGTTATAATTCTGAGAGGAATTAGAGGAATAGGATGACTGCTCTAGATTTTGTTTAAGAGATGGCTCATCTGTGGGTTTACGTTTAGTGCTGGGAAGTTCGGCCATTGCATTGGTATAGCGTTCTGCCTTATTGAGTATGTCCTCAAGCCTGACTGCACCCTGTTCAGCCAAAAATCTACGGGTTTTGTTTGACAAAGTTGACTTTATCTGTTCCACAAGAACAAGTTCAAGTAGTCCCTCATATGTAAGAGGTAGGTCAGATAATTCAATGCACTTTGTCAAATAGCTCGTGAGACGTGAAGAGAAATGTGGGAATGTTTCCGTGCTCTCTTTTCGGCTGTTTCTGAACATTTGCAGAAATTTTCGGGCGGTCATCTCAAACCGCTCTAGCATGGCCTTTTTCAGCATGTCGTAATCATGTTGGTTGGTTCCCAGCTTTGTATATACGTCATAAGCAGTACTTTTTAATGACGTTGAGAGTTTAAGTGCTCAGCGGGAACTCTCTAACCCATACAGATTTGCGAGCCTCTCGAATTTTTCTAGATAGCTGTCAATTTTCTCATTGGGACTAGGAAAAGACTCTAAAGCAAAAGACATCGCAGTTAATTGGGCAGATTGAGTGCTGGAGAGGTCCATTGACTGAGACTGGGGCGAAGACGGCTCTCCGTTATTTGAAGTAGATGCGCCCCGACTCTCTAAAGCCTTAAGCACCAGTTCATGCTGTCTTTCCCTCTCTCTCTCCCTGCGAGTTTCTATCTCTGCCTCAATTTTCTTCTGCTCCAATTGACGATCGTCCGCTTCTTTCTTCCTAGCTTCTACCCTCTCTTCTGCTTCCTTCTTCTCTGCTCTATCCTGTGCTTCCTTCCTCTCTGCCCTCTCTTCTGCTTCCTTCTTCTCTGTTCTATCCTGTGCTTCCTTCCTCTCTGCCCTCTCTTGCTCCGCGTCATATCTTTCAAGTTCTTTGTTGACAAACAGGTTCACGGCTTCTCCTTCTAAATCTGAGTCCTTCGCCTCCTGTCTCAAAATGGATCTTATCCTAATTCTCTCTGCCATACCAAAGAACTGGATGCTTCTAAGACTAGAGAATAGTAAGATGGAACAAGAAGGGGAAAAATCTCAAACTCGCTACGAGAAAAAAAAACACAAAGTATAAATTTACTCGTGTTACCTCCTATTTGCAATGTGCAAACTTGTCGCTGCTATTATTGTCACTTAAGACTCTTAACGCAAGCGACTATGCCACTAAAATGGTAAGTTACACTAGAAAAGAATCTACTTTTACGAACAGTCGAGAAAAATTTATATTAAAACAATTTAAAAGGAAAAAAAAATTTTCCCTAAAATTTTAATTCTCTGACAACAAACTCCGTCCCTGAAGTCAATTATTGAGATGAGACGTTGTTAACTTAATTTTAAAAAATCAGAACAATCCGTCTTTAGCTAAGCTCAACTCTTTTTAACTTCAAAAACCTTTAGTGACTGTAAAACCAATCACGCAATCCCAGCAAATCTTATAAAGAAAAAAAATTAATTTACTCCGCCAGAGGATAATTTAGCTAACCAAATTTATGATTATCCGTACTTTCTACTGCTGTGGAAAGAAAACCACCTGTAAATATGCTGTGTGGACGACCCAAATACTAAAAGGCGTTGTCTAGGGGTGTAATTAATTATTTATTTATTTCCCTAAATCACAAAGACAGATCATTCACACTCTATCTAGTTAGACCCAGACTTAGATCGACTCAAATATCTTTATCCCGGCGAGCCAGCCAAATATTGTCGTAAATTTATTTTGAGAGAAAGAGTCTTAGAAATAGTAGTCCGGTTTAGAGTGTAGAATGATGGTGAAAAAAAGCTCAGTGATAGAAATGTAGAGATTAAATATGATGCTCCACAGAGTGCTGGAGGAGAGTAAAGACAGACTTATTTACGACAAATCGTTTCTCTCAATCTTCTCTTCCACTCTCCTGGTCAAACAATTATTTGCCAGTTTTCCAGACACACATCTGCGCTCACACCGATTTGGTGCTTCAAACACACAGACGACGTGGATACAACTATCTTAAACAAATAGGGGAATTTTTTTGGGCTTTGGGTAGTCCAACACCGTAACGATTAAGTTTATGTTGTTTATTAAAGTTAAAAAAGACAATCACTAAAATAATCAATTGTTTACAACAAGAATTATCAAAATTACAGAAAAATGCAAATAACAAGGTAGGGAGGGGGGTGAAGAAGATTGGTATCGACTAAGCCCGTCCCGCTTATTAGACAAAGATAAACCCAGTCCAAAGATAGATAGTTATCAGGAACGTAGGTAAGTTAACCTAACAGTAAAGTTAATTACTCTGAAAAGAGGTGTTACAAAATTAGGTATAGGTGGTAGAAAGAAATCCTGTTCTTCCCAATTGCTCTTCCCTTTACTAAGCAAATGAAAAGGAGGGGGTTTTAAACAGAGTTAACAAATTATCAACTCTCACACTTAAAGGAACAATGTAGGGTATACAGAAAAGATATATATTACCAGGTAAGCAAGTTAACAAAATGGTTACACAAAAGAATTAATTTCCTGTCATTCATACACGCGCTAGTAAAGGCCTTCACTCATCTTGCTCTCACTTACCGATTGTGAAAAAATCTTGCACTCCATAGAATAACACAACAGCAGTTACACCTCAAACTAAATGTATGAGTGTTTGTTCAAGTTCCAGCCCCAGATTAGCGGGTAGGCGGTCAGCACATAAAAGGATCCCGTAATCGCTGGAAAATGAATCTGTAGTTGTGTCTCTTTTCTTAATAACAGTTTCTATGGGAGGGCACGGTCTCTGATACCGGTGTGAGGATGGTGTGGTCTATTTGACTTTGCCGCTGATAATAAAATTCTTACGCGTGCTGGTACACTTTATCCGTGAGGTATGGTTTAAGTCCAGTGAGAAAACTAGTCACATCACTGTTCAGGAAAATATGAATTCTCTCTCTGTGTCAATAAACTAACAAAAGCTCGGGCCAGTGTTCTTCTTCCCGTTACGACTTAATTTGCTTGATGGTGCGTTAAATTTGTCTTTGGGTGTGCTTTCTTTGCTATAAGTTAGATAGCGGAATTCCAAACATAGAATCGCCTCAAAGATTAAAAATTTACACAGTCTCAACAAGTTCTGCGTCAGGGGAACTCTACACACTGTTTATGCTTTGCTTTGCTTAGATTGATTTCTTTATTGCTTTCTTAATGCTGGGATCGCACAGGTTACGATCACTCTGTATGAAAGAAAAAAAGACATGTAATATACCGAAAAACAAATAACCTTCTAAAGCGCGATGAATTTCCCGTTTAGACTATTTTATATACGCTCGCGTATTTAATTATGTATTTAATAAACACTGCGTGAGTTTTAGTGGTTAAAACACACTCTTATAAATATATGACTTAACTAAATTTATTAATTATAAATTCCTTCGCGACTTTAAAAGTTAATTTAAGCATTTAACATCTATTATCTTTTGGAAATAATATAGCAGGTATATCATTACATTTACAACTGGAACTATTGAGACGGTTTAATTTAATAGATTTAAATTAACACAAAATCCAGTGAAATAGAATGACTGAACTAGACCACTGATCACTTTACACAATATATATATTACCGCTTTGCACAGAATAGAATTCACTGCAAATATGTATAAAATCCATGGGATAATCTAGCAAGATTTCAAATATAGCTAGTGCTTCTGTTAAGTTCTGGCCAGCGAGTGATAAAGTGTATTTCTACGAGGTCTGTATATATCTAGAATGAAATGAAAGATGAGTGGGACATGAGAAACTTGACAGCTTTTTTGATCTCAGAAGACTTTTGGGGATCTGACCGCCAGACCAAAGAGAGAAGCCGCCCCTGGCCTCTCGTATCTTTGCTCGCTGCTTGCGTCAGCTTTCCCCGTTCGCTCCCACTGCAATCGGTTCCGTGTTTAACACCGAGATGCGAAATCGTTTCAAGGACCACTGCTGTCTTTGATAGCATGCCGCCCGTCCTTCCTGAGATCCCCCCAGTGTCTTTCTTCTGACCGCTCTGGTCCATCTTGCGAGCGGTTTAGTGTTCGCGTGGAGATGATAAATACCTGCGAGAAACTAGCTTCTCTGCTCGGGGATCGTCTCAGTGTCTTTAGATCTCATGCCGCATACTAAATGAGTCCCGGTAGAATCGGTTCGCTCTGGCGAAACCAAAAAGTTACAACAAATGTTCAGGGGTTCTAATGTTATAAAAAGCTAATGTCCCTTTAATCATCCATCAAATCAGGGAAAATTCACTTGTCGAACTAGACGTACGTCACACCCATTGCAGGAAGCTTGCACCAAACAGTCACATGCTTTTGCAGAAGTGATTTCTGCTTCAATTTTTGTACATGATGCAGTTGCCAGCCCCCATAACATGATATTACGACTGGGGAGTAAACAAATAACCTTAATATGGCAATCAAAAAGTCCAAATCACGTAATAGACAGTTGTACTACAGATATGTTATGCCCTCCCGATTGAGGTACCAGTGTGCGCAGGCTCGTCGTCCTGATGGGAAGTGTGACGTCAGCAAACCATAGTCAAGATGGCCGCCCCCTTGGAAGCATGCGAGAGAGTGAGGAGCAACGTGCAATTGTCCATTTTTTGGGTAGTGAGGTTGAGAAACCAGCAGACATTCATCGGAGGATGAAGAGGTAGTATGGGGACGCTTGTGTGTCACTTCAACAGGTTTATGAGTGGCACAGGAAGTTTAAAAGTGGGGTATCAACTGTGACTGATGCATCTCGCTCCGGGCGGCCTCACACTGCGACTACGCCTGACGCTGTCGCTGCAGTGGAACGAGTGTTACGGGAAAACCGGAGGGTAAAAATCGACGAGGTGACTGGAGAATTGAAGATCAGCCATGGCTCGGTGCACCACATCATTCACGACGTGCTGCAGTACCACAAAGTCTCCGCTAGATGGGTACCAAAACAGCTCACCCCCGAACTGAAAGAACGTCGTGTGGATGTTTGTGAAACGCTGTTACGACGTTATGAAGCTGAAGGAGATGGCTTTCTACACCGTATAGTCACTGATGACGAATGCTGGGTCCATTACTTCCAGCAAGAGACTAAGCGAGCCAGCATGGAGTGGCGACATTCATCGTCGCCGAAAGCAAAGAAGTTCCGTACAACGCGGTTGGCCGGCAAGTTGATGCTCACGCTCTTCTGGGACCGTAAAGGCCCAATCCTGGAACATTACATGCCCAGGGGACTCACTATCAACAGCGAGTCATACTGTGATTTGCTTCAGAACCAATTAAAACTTGCAATCAGGTCAAAACGTCGCGGCTTGCTCAGTTCTTGTGTGTTGTTACAGCATGATAACGCGCGGCCGCACACAGCTCGAGCGACAGTAACGAAAATCACGAATCTGTGTTTGTAGTGTCTTCCACATCCTGCATATTCACCGGACCTCGCACCGAGTGATTATCATGTGTTTGAACTCCTCAAGGAGGCACTCGGTGGCAAGAAGTTCAGTACGGACGATAAAGTGAAAGAGGCGGTGCATACGTGGCTACGCAGTCAGTCAGAAGAGTTTTCTTCTCGCGGAATCCAGGCATTACTGAAGCGCTGGCACACCTGCATTGAACGTGGTGGGGACTATGTTGAAAAGTTATTAAGTGCTTTCATTCCTTTTTGTGCATATTCTGTTAATAAAAAAATATTAAGGTTACGTTTTGACACATCTTCGTAAAATAATATTTTTAAAAACTTAGAAGAAGGATCTGAGCTCTTTGAAAGGTGATCACTTAGAAATTAATCTAGAAAAAAGCGAATAATAAATACGTTTTAAAAATAAATAAATAAAAAAATAAACTGGGTCTTAAATAGAGAAATAATAAAAGAGGAAAAAGAAATATTTTTGGACATATAAACAGATGTTATAGCCTTACAAAGACACCCTTCTTCTGAAATCCTCATGGCAAAGGAAATAGAGAGAGGAGGAAACAAACACGGAGAAGGAAATGAGAGTTAGCCCTAAACGGGATAAGAAAGACACGGAAATATTTTGAGTGGATGACAGTGAACAGGAGGGTTAGTCATGACTGGCAGAAGACTTGTGCTCCATAGGGACCTGAAAGGTGGTGATAGAAATAGATGCTATATTTTTGCCAAAACCATAACAGAAAGAAAGGTCAAATGTCAACGGGCAAGAGAAAGACCATGGTATACAAACCGAAAGAAACTTAAAGAGCTAGCTGTACAGAAAAAAATATGTCCGATGAATACCACAGAGCACTAGGTGGCATAAGGTAGATACTGATCTACCAGTAGATCACAGGGAAAGATTTGGTAGACCTCTAGGTGACGGAGGGGGTAAAGAACAAGAAGTTTAACGCTAGAGAAATTTCGGAATAGTTTAACTCTGGTCGATATTTAAAAGCTCGATGTCTCCAGGATTATAGGTGCTTTTTCCTCATTTCCATTTAAAACACGAGCTAGATTACAAATATTCACTTGGATCGTAAACTGCATGAGATAGTAACGCAACCGTCTCTTTATAGGAAAGTTAACATTCAGTAAAATATCATGTGGTTTTAACTTTCCACTACTTTGCTGATAGCATTGTAGGAAGTAGTTCGTTCAGCATAGATATGGAAGTTACATATAGGCTGGACCAAATTTCAAATACTCTGTGGTGGGTTTTGATGTTATGAATTGTTGTTATGTATTATTGTATTAAATGAGATCAGCTATGAAGGTCCCTGAATTTAACCAATAGTAGTTTAAGCTTTCAGAGTACCTTTCCGCTACCACCCTTTTGATCTCATTCAAAATTAATCTATATTATTATTAAGATGACTTCGTGTAGTGTCTAGGGTGTAATGTGCAATAACCAACAAACATACAAACCAATAGTTTATTATCCACAACCACCAAGAGTACTACAACAATAACACACCAAGGACTCTTTAAAAGGCTATCTTATTTAAGACAGTGGTTGAAATTTATGTAAATACAATTTTGTACAATTTATTATCCTGATTCTAATTTATTTTGAACCAGGACTGACAATCAAAAGTGAAATCAAAAGAATCATTTACAACATTTCAATAACACAGTAGATCTTATGTCCATACATACAATATTATTCTAATATAAGTGTGTAGTTGTATTCTTCTACTTTGAGGTAATACTGATATTAACCATAGGTTGTTGGTTATAATCACTCCCTTTAAGTTATGTCTGTTTTCGTTTGTCACTTGTGGAAATATTAATACTAGGCACAATTTTCTTTACTATCACTTTCTAGTCTTTTAAGTTGAGCTGCCAGGTGCCGAACAAGAACTTATCTTGGCAGGAGAATACAGGTAGAACGTTTCCTCTGCTCGCTTGACACTCTTTTCCACCTTTTTGATAGGCAATGGCCACTAGCATGGGCTCGAAGTATACAGATAGAGTCCTGAATCGAGCAGTTCTCAGGCGTTTGGTACTACATTAACGTCAGTACCCAGGACCCTGAAATGTGAAGGTTATGCATCCTTCTTTATACCTAGTATACTATACTATTCCACATTTAAGTACAGGTACATTACAAACAAACGAAAAGGGTCATAGCTTTATACCAACCCATGACACCATTATCTTTTGATGTGACAATGTACACCAGTATTCCTCTCCCCTAATAGTTACAACGCCACTGCAATTCCAGCTGTCATCTTTTCCATATAATAGGATAGGTGTTATGCTCCTTGATGACAATCATACATATTTTCTTGTAGTTTTACACCTCTCTGACAGTTTATCACATGGTGGATCAATCTCTAGGCTTTGCCTAATGGTTGCTACAGACCCACTCACTTACAGACATATATTATTATTTCACATTCAATTTTTATTTTAGATACATGTTAATAAAGTCAATCTTACCACATTTATTCAATGAAATACACAGTGAACGATTACTGGCACACTTTTGATCTGCCGTTCTGTCCAGGCTTTTGAGAAATATGGTTTTCACAGCACAAGCCTGATCTCATCGCTACTTGTCAAAATTTTGTTAGAAATGGCGTCCCCAACTAATGCTTTTCCCCCAGTATCAACTACTCTGGCCAATGATTATCCTTATTTCACTTGTAAACAAAGTCTTTCAAAAATACAATTCAATTTTCTACTACGTTACTCGTTTGATATATGTTTAGTACGAGGTCGGCCAATAATATTTCGCCTCACTTCAAATTCCACCCAATCCCCTTCATCGTACCTTCTTAGCCTAGCTTTCACCTAATTTTTTCCCAAAAAATATGCGATCCAATCTAAGCAGATATGACTTGACCTGACAGTATCTCTGATTCTCTATGTATTGTTTTATCAATATTTGATTATTTAATGGACTATTTAGATAACTAACAACATATTCTTGGTCAGCAAGTCTTCGGGTACACGAATATACGATTTTTATGGGGCTATATGGCTTGGTTCAAAATTCTATCTTTTTTTCTATGTTAGTTTCAAGCTAAATACGAGAGCTTATGTCATTCGCAATAAGAGCTAAGCGTGTTTCCATGACCGTAGTGTCCATATTTCTAACTTTTTCATCGTATTGGGGAAACCCGCCTATGGCAAAGCGTGCAAGTCGGTTGTAGAGTTAGAACCAATTTGAGACATGATTTGCGTGTGTTATCTAGCCTTGCCCCTCCTTTCCCCAAATGCAGTTAGGCAAATATTTCTTAGAACTAGGAAAAGTGGTTCGTTTATGTCAAGGACGAATTTGAAAAAATAGGGTACCGTTTTGTTCGGCTTATGCGTTTGCAAATAATAAGCTGAAGGCGTAGGCGACAACTTACGATTCTCGCCGAAAATTTTTAGTACTATCTTATCTTTGACTTTATGCACTATACTGTTATATTCTAATTTAGATATTGTATTTAGAAGCTCACCACATACTCTGAAGATTCAAAACATGATTTTATTAAGCTAAATCTTTAAATAGCTCAGTGTTTCTCAAGTAGATTCCCACAGTTCCCGAGTTACCTGCCGCTGCCATAAAGAACGGACGAAAAATGTTTACTCTTGGCAGAGTTGTAGATGAAAGGATAATGATGCTTCTGCCTCGAGGGAGTTATTCACAAGATATTCAGAAAGCAAGAACAATGCTGAAGGAGTCTTAGCAATGTTAACTTTAGTATCTTCCGTCAAATTTTTTGAAGGATTGACTTATAATTGGCTCGTTAAAGCCCCCAGCTGATTTAATTCAGCGAAAGTCCTCTTATTATTTTTTTAATTATTGTTCTTATTGGCTCTTCAAATGTAAATTTAAATATATATATATATATATATATATATATATATATATATATATATATATATATATATATATATATATATATATATATTTTATATATTTATATATATATATATATTTATATATTAAAATCAGGATTCACACGTGTGGCCTTCTTTCTGTAATAATTAATTCAACTAAGAATTTGTAAAGTAACATATAACAAATTTAGTGATCTATTATTTTTTAACAGTTTCAAATAGATATGAATGGTGGATGAAATTTAGTAAAAGTTTTGTCTTCATAAAGACTTTATAGGGAATGTTAATGTTCTTTGTGGTGCCTTTTAGTAATCACTTCGCTTAAAATCGATGAATACTGCTGCTGTTTTTTCGTGAAATCTTTTTTGTGATGAGGGCACTTCTCTAGAAACTTCCAGGGATAGCCACTCCTAAGGTCAAAGTAGGTATCTTCACAACTCGTTCAATGTAGGTGGTTAGTGTCGAACCCCAGCTCTTGAATCACAAAACTGGTAGCGTAAACTCGTTTCACAACTGGTCTCGTACCACAAACTTTATAGAAAAATAAAAGAGAGCAAATGCCTCTGCTAAGTATATGGAGGTCGGAAGATTTAACAGGCGCCTTTTCCCGCTGTCCGTCCACCCGTTTTTGTCTCTGAGAACGTTTATTCTCCCTGAGCATTTACAACATAACTTAGTGCATGTGCTAAGAAATCACCATTATTCTTTTGGTTAATTTAGTGGGGAAAATGTGTCTGGACAGCGAGAATGCGATGGCTTGTGCCTGGCAGAACGTTATGAAGTTACATATATGTGATGTAATCATCACTCACTTACTCACTGCTCCATTCGGAGCTTTTGGTTCTCTGTACGAATTAGCAAGAAGCAATCATCAGCGCTTGCTGTAGTGGTTTATGAATCTACTATTTTTATATGCTGAGGTTGCCAGTCTCGTATGACTTGTATAACCACTTGCGAGTACAAACATGTTAAATTCACATTGCAAAATTTTGGTACAATTTACCCCAAAATTTTGGAATCTACAATCTCCTGGCACATATAAATGGACACAGCAAATTATATTAGGTACTTCGAACACTCGGTTTGGGGGTAATTTTAGAATCCCTCTTATGACGGGTGCTTTGATTCCTAGGTTCACAGTCTTTGTATTTTAAAAATGCAGGTTTTCTTTTAAGTTTCAAAGATGCCCAAACTACTTGGTCCTGTCCCTTTTGATTTGGAATTCTGTCCGATCCTTCTCGGGCTCCTGGGAGTTGCTACTTTGACATATTGCAATGCAGTGTGATTTAGTTTGAAATTGTGTTGTTATATTCCACTTTTTCCGCTCCAAGTTCCCACAGGGCATTTCCGACACACAAATAAACCAATCAGAGCGAAAGCCTATTTCCTGCTCTCAATTGGACTAATCCTGCGCGAGACTACATGGGTTGGGGTGTTTAATTTAATTCTTCCCCCGCGTATTTAAAAATATCATTTTAAAATTTAACCACATGATCTATCTCTCAAATATAGCATGATTACTTCCGTCTCTATCAAACAGACTGGCGAACACATCTGTGATCTCATCCCTCAATGATTGCCTTGCTCATAATGTCTCCTCAGACATGTTTATCTGTGATTTTATCACAGACAATCTCTGGGCGAAGTGTTATACATCGCCTCTCCCCTGTTTAAAGGTGGGGTAATCTTAAAACTTGCCGAGGAGGCAGATACACACAACTTAGCTTCTATTCTATTTTCCACCACCGTGTCGGGACGTGTTTGCAAAGAACACGCATCCAGATGGATATTCTTGTATGGCTGACAAGAATTACGTGGAAAGTTAACAAATGCTTCCCCGTTTATCGTATCTTGACCGTCTATCTGTAGGAGCTCACGAAATGGGGAGATAAAATTATAATCCGCCGGCCGGGACCATTAGCCGTGAAATAACACGATTGCAGTGTGAAAAAGTGTATATAAATTAAAGGAGTCGTAATTGAACAAATGAGTGTGCGTAAAATGAAGAAATCATTGAGTAGTGTAGGAGAGAAAGAAAGGCGTAAAAGGATAACGTTGTCGTTACAGATACAACCTGAAATCATTCACAACGTCATTCAATTTCAGGACCTCACGCAACACGTGACCTAATGCAAAGCACGGCGGTACTGAAATGCATGACCTCCTCCAAGCACATGAAATACAAAACATTATGCTATTTAAATGTAACTCATGATGTAACTCATGTTACTCATGTAACATATAAACTAATTCAACACGTGATGTGAACGACACACGACCTTCAAAAATACACGATTTAGCTTAGTAACAAAATGCCGTTCACATTTAGCGCCACGAACATCAACACTCAAAAGCATTTCTTGGTCTCAACACATACCAAAGCCAAACTGAACGCGCTCTAATCTCCGTGTATCTAAGTTCCTCTTGTAAAGAAACTATAGACGTCTGCTTGAGATCTTGATAAAGGCGCAAAAAAACATTGTCTGTATGTGGAGCTTGGCGTTAAAGGTTAGAGTTTCAAGGAGAGGAAAAGCGTGCTTGGACCGTTTTGACGTGCTTCCGTAATTAATTGTTATAAACATAGCTAGAAGATGGATAGTTGCAATTTGGACTTAGAAAACATCAATACCAGAAGGAATAGTTTCAAAGAACCAAGACTCTTAGGGGACCATCTGGCGCCCGATCTCCATTTTTCCCCCAGTCTGAGATGTATACTCGGAGAATAGGGCGAGCTAAATCATGGTAAAACCCTCGATTCCTAATACCTGTATTTTGGTGCCCGGAATAATCTACCCCCGTAAATGTGGAGTGTGTTGTCGCAGTGCGGGGGGTAACAAGCTTGTGATTTTCTTCCAAGCGTTTTATTAAAAAAATTGAGGGTGGCATAAAAAGAGGTCCGACAAAAAATCGCGCAATATCTGATTTCGCGTAATCGTGAAGCGCATTTAAGCTAACATTTTACTGTTAATCCATAAAATGTCACTTCCACCTCTCAATTGATTCAATGCACCCCCCTCCGAACCGGAGAGGTGGAAGTCTGAATTCATTGCATCAGCGCAATTTTTATTCTTAACTTTTTTTTTTCATCTTCTGTTTTGTTTCTACTTCTCTTCCTCCCTTTCTTCTTCTTCTTTGTCGTTGTTATCGTCCCCCCAATGAATTGAGTCGTATTCTCTTAACAGCAGCTAGACAAAATAATAGCATGAGAACATAAGATGTCGAAACAAGCGCCCACAAATTCCAGGTCATGGTATAAGAATAGACAGCTGAAAAAAAAGGTACCGTATTTTTAACTTCTTAGGTATTTTCTCTTTTCTGTTTTACTTCCTTTTTCTCTGTGCCTTACTCCGCCTTATCTTGAGTCATCACGTCTGGAAGCCATTTCATCTCATGGGTTTAAGTCAAGCTCAGGTAATCACGATGTAGGTTATGCGTTTTTTCTACTCTAAAACATAGCATCTTTGATCTCCCGCTGTTTGGGACTGGAAAACCGAATCTGAGCAATCAGGATCGATACCTTGTTCAAGCCGCAAAGAAAACGTTTCCGGTAAGGCCAATTTATAGGTTGTAAGCGAGCATACATATATGCATCATATGTGTTAATGTATTCCATTTAGAAGCTAGGTCAGCTATTTTATTTATAGACCTGCCACTGTGATAGTAGGTGGAGTTGAGCGGGAGGGGGAAGGTAATACATCTTATGGTTAGGACGAAAGAAAGAGTGTGGGGATCTACGTTACGGCCATGGGGTCCTTCGTCAGGACAAACGAAAAAAAAAAAAAAAAAAAACGAAAGGAAAGAAAGCAAGCACTTAATTGAAAAAGTTTGAGAAATAAATACAAATAATACAATCGGGCTGCTTCAGTATGCAACGTAAAATGGCTTTCTACCCATTTGTATATACATGGGGTATAAAAAGTCAAAGGACTTCTTAAGAAGGGAAAGATAAATGCTTTTCATAGAAACTATGTGCTTGTAGAAACAAATACTTGGAAAGCATTTCCTTCAAGGAAAGAAGTGAGGAGAGTTTTGGTGGGCGGGGTGGACAGAATGGGGCGACCCTTCTCGATCTCTGTTTCAACTCGGAAGGTTATCAGTTTGTCACTTGTAGCCCAGGACGATACGTTCCAAGGCCTTAAATCCCACCCCTGCAGACCTAAGTAGAACAGTCCCAACCAAGTGGTTTAGCCATGTTGGAATGGGAGATCAGATCGGCTACCACGACCAGCATGGGAAAAAAAAGAGCCAGAGATCCAGACCCACAGGACGACCCAGACCGCTGGGAGGACAACATTAGACAATCTTTGAAGGACCGAGGACTAGAATGGAACCAGGCCAGGAGGAAGACCTTTTCCGATAGGATAGTCCTGGCGACTCTCATTTTCCAACCTCTACAACCTCATACAGTTCCTCTGAAGGGAACGACCTTGGTGTAAGTACGTAAAGGTATCAGTTACATTTTTGTCCTGATTTTTCATGTGCGTGCTTTCACTTGTCGCACTTTCTTTCTTTCTCTGCTATGTGTAGCAACTATTTGGTATTTTCTTTAGCTTACAAGTCCCTGCCTCAGTAAATTTTTCGTTCTTGTCTGTTCCATACTGCTCTTCCCTGCTGAGATAATATTATCGACAATCCAGTTGGTTATTAGCTTGCACAGCGGCCGACATCATCGTTCACTTTCAATCGCTCAGCGTATTTGCTTAATTTCTGCTAAGGCGAGACTTGCGCTTCGCCGCCAAGCTGGTAATACTTGACACAGTTTGGACAGATTTGGACAACAAGATTTAGCTTTCTGGTAAAGTTAATAAGATGTTACTTGGCCTTGACTGGTCACATGCCTGCTCGAGAGATGTTTACCCGACGTGTTTTGTGCCAGCTGCTAGCTAGTTCCACTAGGCATCCAAGGTATGGATTGTAGTGCTTAAATTGGGAAAGCCCCTCTAGGTATTGTTCACGAGCAAGCCTGTAATATGCGAATCTGCTTGATTCATCGACTAGCTTATTGAGTGTCTATTGTCTACAGTTCAGATCTCTAGCCATGTATATAGTACGGTGCTGGTACATTGTCCCAGTCCTTTGCTTTTCTTGTAGTTGTTCCACCTAGGAGAGAGTGCTGCTCTCCTTGACCCAAGATTCATTTTCCATTCAATCTAGGGAAGAACTGCCGGTGGTCGCTGCCTCCAAGTTGTAATCCCTTACAAACCGTGCTTGTGGTGTTGTTCCAACTGTCCAAGCTGGGTGAGTGGAATGCCCCAGGTCCTGGTGTAGATGTGGTGTGCCATTGATCTCGAGTAGAAGGTTGGTGGGTCGAACTTGGCTGGTTAATCAAGGATAAGCCCATTGTCATCCTGCCAGTTTTTCAATGCCTCTTACCTCACACTCTCACTGTCCATGTGAGATCATAGCCCCAGCTCTGTGAGTGGCTGTTGAAGTCTACCGCAGATTACAATTCAGTCTATCTTTCCTTTTGCAGGGATGTGTATCTTAGTGCCAGTGGGCGGTTTCGATCCGGTACCAGTAGTAGTTTGAGCAGGTGGAATTCTGAGACTTTCTGTCCTGAGATTGAAGGCATCTGGAATTCCGCCCCCCTCCATATATGTTTTCAAGCTGACATGCACTGAATGTTAATTCCTCACAGTGTCCAGTATTCTTCCACCTTTTATGAGCCTGTCTTATCGCGTCAGATCGGTAGACTGGACTTAGCCTCTGATTTTTGAAGGCTATGTCCTTTGTTTGAGGTGGTGTTTCTCTTGCAGCAACATCTACATTACTTAAAGACACTCGTTCATTCATAACCTATATTTTCGAGCTCTATTATTTTTCTGCTGTATGCCGTCTTTTTTACTATTGACGCCTTCAGCATTCCAGTGCATTATTTTAAATGGTCTTTTCTTTGCTTGGCCAGTAGCTCTATTCTCATGCCTCCTGGCTCCCCGGGGCAATTGAGAAGGACCCCCAGTAGTAGGGGTTGGGCCCTTCCGAGGCAGAGGGCCCGGCCACTGCCGACTGCCGGGTTTGGATTTTCCGTCCCACAGGCGAGATGCCATAACGTTTTTGCAGATATAGGCATACTTCCCATAGCGCTAATGCGTGGCATCCTGATTGCTGTGGTGCGCCTCTTGGCTGGTTGCCTCCGTCTTCAGCACCTTGACTTGCTAGGGCAGACTGTGGTCTTTCTCGAGTCTAGGAGGGCCTGGCCAGTCTTGGTTTTTCAGCCGCTGATGGCTGTACTTGAGCCCCATCTCCACGTCAAGGAGCTGGCCTTGATGGGGGATAACGTTGTCGTTACAGATACAACCTGAAATCATTCACAACGTCATTCAATTTCAGGACCTCACGCAACACGTGACCTAATGCAAAGCACGGCGGTACTGAAATGCATGACCTCCTCCAAGCACATGAAATACAAAACATTATGCTATTTAAATGTAACTCATGATGTAACTCATGTTACTCATGTAACATATAAACTAATTCAACACGTGATGTGAACGACACACGACCTTCAAAAATACACGATTTAGCTTAGTAACAAAATGCCATTCACATTTAGCGCCACGAACATCAACACTCAAAAGCATTTCTTGGTCTCAACACATACCAAAGCCAAACTGAACGCGCTCTAATCTCCGTGTATCTAAGTTCCTCTTGTAAAGAAACTATAGACGTCTGCTTGAGATCTTGATAAAGGCGCAAAAAACATTGTCTGTATGTGGAGCTTGGCGTTAAAGGTTAGAGTTCAAGTGAGAGGAAAACCCGTTTTGACGTGCTAGCCTCCGTAATAATTGTTATAAACATAGCTAGAAGATGGATAGTTGCAATTTGGACTTAGAAAACATCAATACCAGAAGGAATAGTTCAAAGAACCAAGACTCTTAGGGGACCATCTGGCGCCCGATCAGCATTTTCCCCCCAGTCTGAGATGTATAGAATAGGGCGAGCTAAATATGGTAAACCCTCGATATAATACCGTATTTTGGTGCCCGGAATAATCTACCCCCGTAAATGTGGAGTCGTGTTGTCGCAGGGTAACAAGCTGTGATTTTCTTCAAAGCGTTTTATTAAAAAAATTGAGGTGGCATAAAAAGAGGTCCGACAAAAAATCGCGCAATATCTGAATTTCGCGTAATCGTGAAGCGCATTTAAGCTAACATTTTACTGTTAATCCATAAAATGTCACTTCCACCTCTCAATTGATTCAATGCACCCCCCTCCGAACCGGAGAGGTGGAAGTCTGAATTCATTGCATCAGCGCAATTTTTATTCTTAACTTTTCTTTTTCATCTTCTGTTTTGTTCTACTTCTCTTCTCCTTCTTCTTCTTCTTCTTTGTCGTTGTTATCGTTCAATGAATTGAGTCGTATTCTCTTAACAGCAGCTAGACAAAATAATGAGAACATAAGATGTCGAAACAAAGCCCACAAAAGAGATATAAGAATAGACAGTGAAAAAAAGGTACCGTATTTTACTACTTAGGTATTCTCTTTTCTTTACTTCCTTTTTCTCTGTGCCTTACTCCGCCTTATCTTGAGTCATCACGTCTGGAAGCCATTTCATCTCATGGGTTTAAGTCAAGCTCAGGTAATATGTAGTTATGCGTTTTCTACTCTAAACATAGCATCATCTCCCGCTGTTTGGACTGGAAAACCGAATCTGAGCAATCAGATCGATACCTATCAAGCCGCAAAGAAACCGTTTCCGGTAACGGCCAATTTATAGGTTGTAAGCGCATACATATATGCATATGTGTTAATGTATTCCATTTAGAAGCTAGTCAGCTATTTTATTTATAGACCTGCCACTGTGATAGTAGGTGGAGTTTGCGGGAGGGGGAAGGTAATACATCTTACTAGGACGAAAGAAAGAAAATAATCTACGTTACGGCCATGGGGTCTTCGTCAGGGACAAACGAAAAAAAAAACAGAAAGGAAAGAAAGCAAGCACTAATTGAAAAACGTGAGAAATAAATACAAATAATACAATCGGTGCTTCAGTATGGCTGAACGTAAAATGGCTGCTATATCTGGGTATAAAAAGTAAAGACTAAGAAGGGAAAGATAAAATTCATAAACTAAGTGGAGAAACAAATACAAAAGAAAGAAAGAAAGAGAGAGAGGGAGGGCGGGTGTGATAGAATGGGGCGACCCTTCTCGATCTCTGTTTCAACTCGGCAGTATCAGTTTGTCCGCAACCAGACGATACGTCAAGGCCTTAAATCCCACCCCCTGCAGACCTAAGTAGAACAGTCCCAACCAAGATGGTTTAGCCATGTCTGCAGAATGGGAGAAGATCGGCTACCACGACAAGCATGGGAAAAAAAGAGCCAGAGATCCAGACCCACAGGACGACCCAGAGTCCGCTGGGAGGACAACATTAGACAATCTTTGAAGGACCGAGGACTAGAATGGAACCAGGCCAGGAGGAAGACAGCCGATAGGATAGTCTGGCGCTCTCTCTTCCAAACCTCTACACCTCACGGTAGAAGGGGAACGACTAAGTAAGTAAGTACGTAAGTATCAGTTACATTTTTGTACTGATTTTCATTGCGTGCTTTCAATTGTCGCACTTTCTTTCTTTCTCTGCTATGTGTAGCAGATATTTGGTATTTTCATTCTTACACTCCCTTCAGTAAATTTCGTCTTGTCTGTTTACCTGCTCTTCCCTGCTGAGATAATATTATCGACAACCATGTTGGTTATTAGCTGCAGCGGCCGACATCAGCTTCACTAAATCGCTCAGCGTATTTGCTTAATTGCTGATAAGGCGAGACTGCGCTCGCCGCCAAGCTGGTAATACAGGATGACACAGTTTGGACAGACTGGACAACAAGATTACTTTCGATAAAGTAATAAGATGTTACACCTTACACACATTGCTGAGAGAGTTTACCGATGTGTTTGTGAGTTGGTACACAAGGCATCGTAGGTTTGATTGCCATAAATGGGAAACGTGACCTTTGCATCACGCGCAAATTATTCCATGTCGGAATACTGTTGATAAGTCCAAATTTAAGCAAGGGCAGTAATCGTTATGAGTCTCGGATGTATCATAGATTATAGTGGTTATTCCACTTGAACAGCTGTTGTCTAGCTGTTAATTTATTTTAAAAAAATATATGAGTGTATCGCATTCGAATCTTCGAGATTCAGAATGCTTGTCACGGTGGCGGAGTTCCACGTGAGTTAAGTGTTCTAAGCTATTTTTGAGCTGTGAGCGAAAGTTCTCGGAAAGTTAGCCCCAGGCTTTTGTGATTGGCTGGGGTGTTCTGGGGGAGAATGTTTTTTGGTGTCAGTGTGTACTGGGCGAGTGCACTGGAGAGATGTAAAGTGTTTTTCAATGTGTACCAGTGTACATGCATTTATGCTGAGATATATTATGTGTGGTTATCCCAGATGAACTGTATATTAATTAAGGATGTGTTTCTTAGGCCTTTGAGTATACAGGCCAGTGTTTAAAGATTATGTACATTTTTGAAGAGTTTGTGTCCTGGGCGTGACTGGAGAAATCAGCCCAATGTTTTCGAGGGAAGCCTGTACACAGCTTGACATGTTGACTTATATTATGAGGCCTATTATTTATCAGCAGTCTTCTAGATGGATTAAAGACACTGCTTGATATGTCGACTTATATTATGAGGCCTATTATTTATCAGCAGTCTTCTAGATGGATTAAAGACACTGCTTGATGTGTCGACTTATATTATGAGGCCTATTATTTATCAGCAGTCTTCTAGATGGATTAAAGACACTGCTTGATATGTCGACTTATATTATGAGGCCTATTATTTATCAGCAGTCTTCTAGATGGATTAAAGACACTGCTTGATGTGTCGACTTATATTATGAGGCCTATTATTTATCAGCAGTCTTCTAGATGGATTAAAGACACTGCTTGATGTGTCGACTTATATTGGTGAGGCCTATTATTTATCAGCAGTCTTCTAGATGGATTAAACTGCGTTGAGACGTCATATATTGGTGAGGCCTATTATTTATCAGCAGTCTTCTAGATGGATTAAACTGCGTTGAGACGTCATATATTGGTGAGGCCTATTATTTATCAGCAGTCTTCTAGATGGATTAAAGACAGTGCTTGATATGTCGACTTATATTGTGAGGCCAAGGTTTGGACCGGCCGTATTATGATTAACTGCAGTACAGCGATTTGGTGGAGCTGTTAGGAAGCTGTTAAACTGCGCTGAGACGTCATATATATTGAAGGCCTATTATTTACTAGCACTGCGATGGTCAGCAGTCTTATGTACATGAATTAAAGAGCGCTGAGACGTCAAATATTACAGGCCTATTATTTACTAGTACTGCAATGGTCAGCAGTCGTATGTACATGAATTAAAAAAGCGCTGAGACGTCATATATATTTGAGGCCTATAACTATTGGCACTGCGTTTGCCAGTAGTTCTTCTTGATGGATTATTGTTATTATATAATGTGGATCCTTCTTTTGGTATACTATTATGACCTGTGTAACATGCTGTATTTTGTCTACGTTATCGTGACCGTGTTGTGGTGTAAATAAACTGTTCATTGACTGTCACAAGGCGTTCAACCCTCCATGACTCGTACGTGAGCTATCGTGGCGTGAGTGACTGTTTCTACACACCCTTCACATATCATACACGGTAACAGCACAGCAGTACACACATGGATAATTAGCCTATATAGCGTATGCAATGAAGAAACTGTTACCTCTGCAGTGGTGAATACACATGAACAAACTGTATGCAACAGATTGAATGAATAGCAGCTTGTATCAATTAGGATATGGAATGGTGATGGAACAATCATACTTTATCAGTTGGAAGGAATACTAGGAAGAAAGCTTTCGTTATCAACTGTGAACTTACCCCACCCAACATTTATGTTTGAAAATAATTGGAGCTTTTGCTTAGCTCCATAACAAACAGATCCGGGGGTAGGACAGGAATATAATCTGACACGTTTCAGTGTTAAGACACTGCGAGAAATCGCTTGCCAAGATGACACAACCAGACTTGCCAGAAGTTAGAATTCAGAATTTTCATTTATCAGACCTGATTTTGTGGAACAATTTTGAAGGACTTACATAGCCCATGAAACCATTTTAATAAGGAAGGCTGAGGAAACTGAAACACACGGATGTCGTGAGACATTCTAAATCCACATATATAAATTAAAAAGTAAATGTAAAGCCTAACGAATTAATTCAATAAAAGGAAAGAAGACTGGTAAAGAATAGTGCCGTCACTATAGCGTACGCCTGTGTTATAGTACGTCATGCTAGTTAAACAAGAAAATCCCTTTCTATGCTCCGTCTGCATAATTGTAACGCTTTCACGTTGATAGTAAAGCCTACAGCATCATACACGCGTTTCTAAAAATAAAACTAGTACTGTGTTTCTTAGAAAACCTTGAGATACGCAAGATGCTTAATGACCCAGATATAATACTAGCATTAATTAAATTAAAAGGACAGACGGACTTAGGATAGAGAGAGAGAGAGAGAGAGATGTACGGAGGAACGCATGCAACACTAACACGCCGTCTCGCGATATACAATTAATGCCACCCCACGCAGCTTGATTTTTTTCAAATAAACAGTGACAAAAAACACTACCAATACGAGGTAAGGTTTTAAAAAACATGGTTAATGCTTATTAGGAAACATGACACAATACTGTTTTACGTCTGAAATCCTGACTTTATACTGACAGAACAGTCGAAAAGGCAGGACAGGTGGCGGTTCTAAACATAAAAAAAATAAAAAAACAAATACACGACTATCCTAGAAAATACATATTTTGAACGCAGCCACTTAGCTCCCTTAAAACTTATATATTTGGGTGCCTTAGGACTTGCTGACAAAGAATAGGTTAGGTGTTAAGAAATTAGTTTAATAATTAACAAATTATAGCCAAAATACTATAGTGAAGGTTGTCAGACAACACGGGAACATTTTTGCTCATAATGGCGTGTTTGGACACTGCTTTAGAAAAAATGAGGCCACCACGTTAAATCCGATTTGATTGGCTAGAATAATATGTAAGGCGAAACATGATTAGTCGATTGCAAATACTAATTTTGGTTGTTACTAGAAACGATAGGAAGGGTACATTTTTTCAAAAGCTTTTGTAAACATGGTCCCATTGGCTAGACCATTTGATATAGTCAATTAGGAGCGTCAGTTCAGTGCCACTTTATGAAAATCCAATTTGTAAAGCAAGTGCGTTGAGATCCAGCTCATATTTTTCTAAATAAAAGCCTGGGACAGAGGCAGATCGGAATTGTGCCATAACTCATCGCCAGTCAACGTATTTGTTTAATATTTCCATGAATTGTGGTAAGCTAGACCTATTTGATATCTTGTTGATGAAAATTGAAAGTGAATTGATAATTTATGTCTATATGTGTGTGGTTCAGTAACAATAAACAGAGGCAAAACCTCGATATGGCTCCACCATGAATAAAACTTGTCGGAGAGGAATATATCTGCATGGGATGGCCAAATAGTACTATGACACCTATCTTATTGAATAGAAGGAAATAATGCTGGAATTGCAGAGGCGTTGTAACCATTAAGGAGAGGAATACTGGTGTAAATTGTTTCATGAGAAGCTAGCAGTTGGACTACAGCGCTGAACTCGGTGTTTGTTATGTATTGGGCTTCAGTGTGGAAATAGATTATAAATTAGTTCTGAAGGGAGGTACAACCTTCTTGTTTCAGGGACCGTGGTACTAAACTATTAAAGCAGCACCTGGTCTGAGTTTTGCTGAATTCAGAGGCTGATAGCATACTCCTTGGTCAAGATAGCGACCAGTGTTGTTTCTCAAGAAGACCGCTAAAGAGTTAGGAATGGACGGGCAAGTTATGATTGCTTATGTCACTACTGAATGTGACAAATTTATTGAACGGGAAGAAAAAAGATTAGAAAAAGAGGCTGAAAGAAAGTTAGAGGCTGAAAAAGAAATTAAGAGGTTGCAGATTGAGGCTGTCAAGGAGGCTAGAGCATCGGAGGCGGATCGTGAGGCGGAAATAAAGAGGCTCCAGTTGGAAGAGAAAAAGGCTGAAAGGGAAGACAAGCGATTGACGGCAGAAAGGGAGGCAGAAGAAAAACGATTGACTGCAGAGAGGGAAGGAGAAAAGCAGGAGAAGAGATTACAAAGTGAGCACGAGTTACGACTAAGGGAGTTGGAATTTCAAGGCCATGCTCCTGAAAATGGTGCCAGTCCCTTTACCTCTGATGCCACTGCTAGTCAGGGAGCCTCAACCTCAGCTATGAACTTTCATTTAGATCATTTTGTTGAGAGAGAAGATGATATCGAGAGCTATCTAAATAGGTATGAACTGTTAGCTACCACGTATGGGTTAGAGAGAGAAAGGTGGAGCTTAAAGTTATCTCAAGGGCTTCGTGGTACGGCTTATGAAGTTTTTGCCAAAATGAGCAGAGAGGATCAAGAAAATTATGACATGCTAAAGCAGGCCCTTTTGTTAAGATATGAAAAGAGTGGAGAATTTTATAGAAAAAAATTAGGAATGCTAAACTACTGTCAGGTGAAACCTATCACCAGTTCTTTGCACGGTTAGAGACATACTTGGAGAAATGGACTTCTCTGGGGAAAACCCAAGATCTTAAGGAAATGATCCTTATAGAACAACTAAGAGAGTCCATGGCTCCAGACCTGAGAAAGTTTCTCATGGAACAAGGTGCAGAGAGGCTGGGTGAGTTACTAAATGTCGCTGAAAGGTATCAGGCAGCTCAAGCAGAGGTAACAAGTAATAAAAAGAAACAGGCAGATAATTTTAAGGCACCACAGAACTTTAATAAATTTGATCCTAGAGATCAGAACAAAGGTAAGCACCAGTTTGATAGGCCACGGTATGACAATAAAAATAAAACGCCACAATTCGATGAAAGGAAATTTGATGAAAGAAAATCTTTCAACCAAAAAAGGAGGTGGTGTAAGAATTGTCGGATGGACAATCATGATACTGACCGTTGTAGAAGGAACCCTATAATAATGGCCACCCTTCAGGTCAGGTCGACCTCAAGAAAGGAGGAGGATATTATGATAAATACCACTCCAGAAGAGTTGAGGAAGGCGCAGGCTGGGGATAAGACCCTCAAGCCTTGTTTTAGGAAATTGTCCCATGGTCACACACCTCCAGGAAAAGGAGACTTCTACATGAAGAACCACCTGATATACCGGAAGATTGGAACTAGATCGAAAAGTCAGGGACAGCTGGTACTTCCTAAAAGGTATAGAACAGACTTAATAAGGAGCTTACATGTGAGAAAAGATGGGGACCATGAAAAAATAGGTACCATCATTAAAAAGGTAGCTCAAAATTATTATTGGCCCAATGCAAGGTGGGACATTGAAAATTTTGTAGAAAGGTGTAGCATAGCACATGAGGGAACACCCACAAGTGGGAATATATATCAGGACCTGGACACGCCACGGGGCAAACGTAAGCCTGACAATAGAAAGAATAATAAAGTGGACCAAGTGAAATGGGAAGCCCCTTCATCCCCATTCCACTTCCGTCTACTACAGGGGTAACACGCATTTTTGCTTACCTCAAACCACACAAGCTTGATACGTCCTTTTTAGGACGAGACACAGTGAAGACATCCTTCGAACTACACAAGTTATCAGATAAGTTGATATTTTTATCCATCTTCAGTGTTAGCGTATTGCAGTTAATTTTAGAAATTAAAATAATAGGAATTAAATAGCGCCATGTGGCACTTCTTTGAGTGAGTTCAGGCAGCCATCTTGAAAGACATATTTAAGTGGTGAATAATTTATGCTTTTGTTGATAGTATTAGAGTAGGCCTACTGTAGTTAAGGTTAAGTATTAGGGGACTATTTAATTTAAGAATCGTAGTGGGGTAAAGATATATATATAACAAAATAAGCCAAAAGCCAAAGATTACATATAATATTCAATCATCAGAATATAATTCAAAGACAACAAATAGTAGCATACTAAAAGACAGGGAAAAATAACCAATGGTAGTATTCACCAGAAAACAGTCCGAGGAAGGGAAAGCGATGGCCAAAACTCCAGAAAAAGACAAAACTTTAAACCGGACAGAAAGAAACAGGACCACGAACCCTGAAATCAGAAAAACAGAACTAAAGGACACGAATAAAACAATAATGGAAAATCGGGAAGGAGGCGCGGAAGGAAAAACAACAAAAAGCAGAATCAACAAAGGAGAAAGATCAGGAACCAGCACAGCGAACGGAAAGAAAGGACCCAGGGAAAAGGATAATCAGGACAGCCAGGTAAACACGGACAAAACAAGTCATGAAACCAGAGGGGATAAACTGAAAGGAGGCTCAGAAGTAAAAACAACAAAGGAAGGCAAAACGTGGGCAGAAGCAGTTAAAAACCAAGGTAGGGACACCAGGCATGATAAACTAGAAGAAAATATTAACCAAAAAAAAAAAATGAAAGTACCAAAAAAGACTCAAGACATCTAGCAACCCAGGCAGATCCCAAAAATAAAGATGTAGTAAACATATGTCGTTTAAAGATAACGCAAGTAGCTGGTGAGGCTGTCAAGATCAAGGCATTAGATGAAGACAAAATTATAAACATCCTTGATCCTGTGTTAGGCAAAAAGGCGATAGCCAAAATTTCAAAAACCCATTTTGGCATAATAATTATCCCAAATCAGAGTGACAGAATAAAAGAGATGTTACAGGAACTCAAAGTAGAAGCAAAAACAGTGACTCTTGCACACGACATAGAAGTAAAGATAGAGCTAGCAAAAGTGACCAGTAGATGTGTGTTAAAAGGGATAAACACTACCCTTTCAAGCGAGGAAGTTATGAACATCCTCGCAAAACATAACCCAGACATAAAGCTGGTACACGTGGACAGAATAATGGTGAAAGGGAGTATCGTTACCCCAGTGGTAGTGATAACAACAGAAGGTAGGGAACCCCCCAAGACGGTACTATTTGGGAAAACACCAAAAAACACAGAAGCCTTCATTCCCCCAGTGTTGCAGTGCTCCAACTGCATGAAGTTTGGTCATGGGTGCCACACTTGCAGGGGGAAGGCAATATGTAGGTTTTGTGCGGGGGCACACCCTTTCACGCAATGCGAAAAGGCAAAGTCACATACTGACTATAAAAAGGATAATGCAAACAGAAAATGCATTAATTGCAAAGGGAACCACAGTGCCAGATTCCAGGGCTGCCCAGTATATCAGCTGACCAAAAAAGCATCGAGGGTAGCTATAACAACCCAAACCCCTTTCAAAACGGTCATTAAAGAATTAAAAGAAAATGATACTTATACGAGCAATAAAGTTATAACAGAAATTAAGAGTGTGCAAGAAGATGTCAAAATGATTAAGTCACAGATGGCAAAAGAAAGTAAGAACAAGTTAGAAAGTAATAAAAGAGTACCAACAAACCAGTCAGATGATTCAACTACATCCTCGGAGGACACAAGTGCACTGAAAAGTGCAGAGGCATTGCTTCAAGAAGTGAAAGCCATACAGCACCAAATTTCCCAGGATATAGCTAAACTGACTGTACTGAAAGAAGAAAATGAAATGATACTAGTCAAACTGTCTGAACAAAAAGAAGAAAGTGAAATAATACTAAAAAGAATGGAAAGTGAAAAACAGGAGATTAACATAGGGAGAGAAGGGAATGTAGCATTGGATGAAAATAGGAAAGTGGTCAAAAAGAACAAAAGGCAACAGGAAAACAAAAGCAACCTAGAAGAAACTATCATAGAAACTATCAAAAAACGATTTGAGGGACTTTTACCACACTTAGCGGAAGAAGTTAGGGATATAATGACAAGTATAAATAAGGATTTTCTTGAGAACTTGATGGATAGTGGGTCCACAAGTACAGGAAAAACAGAATAAGAGCAAATTTGATAATTAACCAAAATAAAAGTATACTAGATGATGTTAAAATTCAATTTAGAAAGATTTAGAATTATCCAGTGGAACTGTAGGGGTATTAAAAAAAATTTTGCACCCCTACTATCAGAGACTGGAGGAAATACTGATATATATGCTCTTCAAGAGACCCATTTAAACCCAAATAGTAAATATAGTTGTAAGGGCTTTAAGATACTTAGACACGATAGGAAAGAAGGTAGAGGAGGAGGTGTCGCAGTCTTAGTTAGCGAAAAATTTAAAATCATAGACTGGGAAGTATTTAATACAACCAATATAGAAGGTATCCAGGTTACTATAGCAGCTGAACCAAACAATCTAACAATTCTAAATGTATATGCTAAAGATGGCACAATTAAAGATGAAGAAATACTAGCCATAAGTACCAGACTAGGCCCAAAACAATCATAGTAGGCGATTTTAATTCCCATCATTGTGCTTGGGGTGGACAACATGCAGATAATGCAGGAAAATGCCTACTTGACTTCATAGAAAACAATGAACTACTAATACTAAATGATGGATCTGCAACAAGAATTAATCCACAAGCTAATAGGGCAGACTCAGCAATAGACATAAGTATAGCAACTAACAACCTAGCGAATGTAAATTGGGAAGTGTTACAAGACACAAACTCAGATCATCTGCCCATTGTAATAACCATGCATGAAAATGTCATTCCAAACCCAGAACCAGAGAAACCTACCTTCAACTATAAAAAAGCAAACTGGGAAGCTTTCCAATCAGAGCTGGAGGTGATGGAATATAAAGACATGGAATCAGATGATACTGACTGGTGGGCAGACCAATGAAATTCTGAAAATAGCAATAAAGTATATACCAAATAAAAATATGCCACAACACCTTAAACCATTGTTGAAATGGTGCTTAAAATTCTGGTCTATATCATCAGTCAATGTCCTTTCCTGGCATTTGGCAAATTGATATAATGTACAGTTGTGTCCAGCAGCCCATCTTAGATTTCAACATTAATAAGAAAAGAGAAACTCAATGGAATAAAGAACCAGTTGCCTGGTGGAATAAAAGCTGTGCAGAAATGCATGAGAGAAGAAAAAGGGCCTTACAAAAATATAGAAATAACAGAACAGAAGAAAACTATGATAAGTATAAACTTATTAGGAATGAATCTAACAGAATAATATTCAAAGCCAAACAAACTAACTGGAAGGAGTTTTGTCAGTCACTTAAACCTAGCACTCAAATTAGAGAAGTATGGAAAAAGCTTAAGGCAATCAAAGGGAACAATAAGAAAACAATAATGCCAACAATCAAACTACCAAAGAGAGCAGAAACAGATAAAGAAAAAGCTAATGCCCTTGCCGAGTATTTCTATAAAGTCAGTGCAAAAAGTAGCCTTGGACAGGAAGAAAATGAGAGAAGAGAAAGACTTAGGATACAGTTTTTAAAAGAACTACCAGACCAGATAGATGAAACAAACTATTTAGATGCTGATATAACAGAGGAAGAAGTAACTAATGCAATAAAAGATAAATCTAATACTGCCTCAGGGCAAGATATACTTAGTTATGAAATCCTTAAGAAAGTACCCAAAAGAACTATAAACATAATAACTTCACTTTATAACAAAATCTGGAACTTAGGAAAGATACCAAAAGCATGGAAAGTAGCTATGATAGTACCCATTCTAAAACCCAATAAGGAAGCCCATGATGTAAGTTCATATAGGCCTATCTCCTTAACATCACAACTAGGTAAAATACTGGAAACTGTTGTGAATAAAAGAGTTAAATTCTACCTAGAAAAAAAAACCAGTTATATAGCCCAAACCAGTCAGGGTTTAGAGCAGACAGAAGTACAGTAGACCAGCTTGTAAGATTAGAACATGATGTAAAGCTAGGGTTCAAGAGGAAAGAGAAAACAGTGGCAGTCTTTCTAGATGTAGCTAGAGCATATGATGAATGCTGGCGAGATGGAGCTCTTTACAAAATGAAAAAGATTGGCATTACTGGTAAAACCTATAGGTATCTAGAAAACTTTTTTACAGGACAGGTATTTTGCTGTACAGGTGAATAATGATAGGTCAGAAATATATGAACAACAGAATGGGATTCCTCAAGGATCAGTGATCTCTCCTTCAATTTTCACTATAGCTGTAAATGATTTAGCAGATGAATTTAATGACATAAAGAATGCAGTATCACAATTTGCAGATGACTGTGCCATTTGGCGATCTGGAAAAAACTTGGACCATGTTTACAAAAAACTTCAAAATCAAATAGACAAAGTTTCAGAGTGGATGAAAAGTTGGGGCTTCCAAATTAATGTAAACAAAACAGTAGGTATGATTTTCAGCAAAGGAAATTTAAAAAAAAATAACAAAATCAATATAACCATTAAAGGACAGAAAATATGTACCTCCTCAACAACTAGATTTCTGGGCATAACTTTAGATAAACAACTAAATTATAATAAACATATAGACAATTTGGTAGAAAGCTGTAGGGGACCCCTAAATATACTAAGGATTGTAAAAGGTAATGGATGGGGGGCCAGCAATAAAATAATGCTTATGTTCTACAAGTCCTTCATCAGGGGGGAAACTGGATTATGCCAGCATATTCTATGACTCAGCTGCAGCTTCTAACAAAGCAAAACTGGACAGGATTCAAAATGCAGCCATGAGAACTATTACAGGTGCATTTATATCGACACCAGTAGAAGCTCTAGAAGTAGCTCTCGGCATACCTCCCCTTGGTCTAAGACGGAAAGAACTGAGATTAAATTATTGGAGTAAAGTAGCACAAGAAGTGACCCACCCAGCACATAAAGCATTTGTCAAAAACCAACCAAGTGTATGGGACGTCCCCTTAAATAAAGATAGATATCCAACAGGATGGAGAACTATAGAAGACCTAAGGCAGTTCAAAGAACTATCAAACACAATTGAAAATAGTAATAAATACAGAAGCAAAATACCACCCTGGGAACTAAAAACACCAATCATAGACTACTCACTTACTGAAAAGATCAAACAAAACATAGAAGATAAGGAAGCCAAAATGATAAGTAGAAAGTTCATAGAGCAACTAACTAAACAAAGTCTGGCCGTCTACACTGATGGATCCAAGGGTGATAGTGGGCAACTAGGTGCCGGAGTTGTAATACCACAATGGGGAATAAAAAAGAGCTACGGTGTAACGGAAGGGGCATCGATTTTTACTGCAGAGATGGTAGCAATTCTTAAAAGTCTAGAAATAATCGAAGATAACCCACCAGAAGCTGTTACGATATTTACAGACTCACTATCATCACTACAAGCACTAGAACACCCAGGTAAATGTAGCCGGCCAGACATAAAGGAAGAAATTCTAGCAATTAATACATCACTAGAGAACAGAGGATGTAGTGTGAGGCTAGTGTGGGTTCCAGCACACATAGGTATAGCTGGCAACGAGTTGGCAGACCAGAACGCCAAGAAGGGAAGAACAAGTAAAAACAATATAAAAGCAGGACTGGGAAGGTCAGAGATCAAGAGCCAAGTGAAGGAAACTATAAACGAGGAATGGAAGACAACATGGAAGGAAAGTAGAAAAGGCAGACACGCGTTCAAACTGCTGAAAGAACCAACGAGGACATGCCAGGTCAGAGAAGAATTAAAGATACCATCGAACAAAAAACTGTGGCGTCTCCGACTCGGTGCAGCATACTTCATGGTAGAAGAACCACACTGCCAAGAATGTCAGGAAGAGAATGACATAGACCACTACCTGATCCACTGTAAAAAGTATGAACAACAAAGGCTTGAATTAAAAACTTACTATAGAAATCACAATATAGACTTAACAGGTGATAAGGTTTTAAGTATAGATGCCCCAAGAGATGCCCAATCAATACTTAAAAGATATATACATAAAACAAAGGAAAAAATATAAGGTTAGAACTTCAGGAAAATCATCCAACTAAATAGAAATTAAGCAGCAAGAACTAACAAAGCATTAACAAAAAAACAAAAAATAACTACTCATAGGACAAGGAAAGACAAGGTATTAAAAAAAAAGGGACAACAACTCAAAAAGAACAAATACTAATACAAATTAAAACCAAGTGTAAAGGACAATAGTTATCTAGAAACAATACAAAAGAGAAAATAAAATTGACAAATACTAATATAAATAAAAATCAGCAACTGCAAAAGACAACAGTTATTTAAATTGAATACAAAATTAGTAAAGAAAATGACACTAAATACCCCAATTATAACCAACTTTCAGGTTGAACAGGGTAGACCAAGATGGAACGAGAAGAGGCAACAATGATCAGATGTTGAGTGCCCGATCTCCACCCATCAACTCATCAAAACAACAACAACAACGGGAAGCCCCTTTTCACGGACAAGCTTCAATTGACTGTTTTACAATGGCCACTATGCAGCGAGTGCAAAGAGATGTCTTACCCCAGGATAAGCCGAAAATCCCTCAATCGGACTTATGTAAACTGGAGGAAGAAGATGTAGAGAGGAAATCTCTCATCAAGAATTCTAAGTGGGGAGAAAGCCCCAAGAAAAAAATTGGTAGCTGTCGTTTTGTGCATGATGATTCTGGGAAGAAAAATCATCACTACAGAGCTTCGGGTGGAAAGGACCTGGCATGTGCCAGGAGAAATAAGTTTCCGAATTTAAAAGTCCTTATGTAGCTCTGTTAAGAACGTGAACTGATGAAAAGGCAGAGGAAAATATTACATCCTCATACCAATATGTGAATGAGCTGACCACTCGTTTAAAAACTGGCTGGAAACTTGCCAATGAAAATTTGAGACAAGCCAGGAAAAAACATGCTGCCTATTACAACAGGAAAGCTAAAGACAGAGATTTGGCTGTGGGAGAGAAGGTACTGCTTCTTCTACCCGGTAGTCAGAATAAATTACAAATTGGATGGCAAGGTCCATATACAGTTCTAGAGAAGGTGTCTAGAACCAATTATAAGATAGATAAGAAGGGGAAAGAAAAAATCTATCATGTGAATCTCCTGAAGAAATATTTGGAAAGAGAAAATCAGGAAGAGACACACTTGTTGACCTTGTCCATTGCAATGGAGATGAAAAAGGAACCATTTTCATCATTTGAATATCCATTACATCCCTGTGAGACAGCGGCACAGGTAAAAATCAGTACACATTTAACGAAAATTCAGAAGGAGAGAGTGCAACAGGTTCTAGATGATCATACAGAGGTGTTAACGGACCGACCGGGGCATACAAACTTATTGGAATATGATATGAAACTGATAGACCCCACACCTGTCTGTATGAAACCCTATTCGATTCCTTTTGCTAAGGAGAAAGCTTTGAAGGAAGAGATAGACTATTTGTTGAAGGAGGGAATAATTTCACACAGTGAATCTTCGTATAGTTCCAGTGTGGTACTCTTAAGGAAACCCTCTGGAGAACATAGACTCTGTATAGATTACAGGAGACTGAATGCTATCACAGAAGGTCAGGTGGATCCATTGCCGGATACAAATCAGTTGTTTGCCAGGCTAAATAAAGCTAAATATTTCTCAAAAGTGGATCTGAGTAAAGGATACTATCAGATTCCAGTAAAGCCTGAGGTTAGACCATACCTAGCTTTTAGTACCTCAGAGGGACACTATGAGTTTAACAGATTGCCATTTGGATTGAAGAATGCGCCTAGTGTCTTCTCTAGAATGATGAGAAAATTGTTGGATCCTCTGAATAATCCATGCATCACAAATTTCATGGATGATATCCTTATAGCAACAGAAACATTTGAGGAACACATTGACTCTCTGAACATGCTGTTTAATCGACTTATAGAAGCGAATTTAACAGCCCGACCAACCAAATGTTGCGTTGGATGTAAAGAATTAGAATTCTTGGGACACACAGTCCATCAGGGAAACATGACCCCAGACCCCAAGAATTTAGAGAAACTAAAGAAAGCTCCGAGGCCACAAACCAAGAAAGACGTGAGATCCTTTTGTCTCATTATGTGGTTTAAAAAAAAAAAAAAAAAAAAAAAAAAAAAAAAAAAAAAAAAAAAAAAAAAAAAAAAAAAAAAAATTACAAAAGAAATGAGCATGAGATCTTTTGTCTCATTACAGCAAATGGTGGTTTCTACCAAAAGTATATCAAAAACTTTAATTCCATATGTGCACCGTTAACTGATTTGACACGCAAAGGAAATCCAGATCGAATTACATGGACAGCACAATGTGAATTGGCATACCAGGAATTGAAAGAAAAGCTCACAAGCAAACCTATTCTGAAATTACCTGACTTAAGTCAAGAATTCTTTGTAAGAACGGATGCCAGTAATATCGGGTTAGGTGCGACCCTGTTACAGAAATCAGATGCACTAGATGGGGAATTAACCCCAGTGGCATATGCTAGCAGAAAGTTGAACAAAGCTGAAACCAATTATTCAACTAGCGAAAAAGAATGTCTTGCAGTAATATGGGCGATCAAGAAATTCAATATTTATCTGTATGGGAAGGCATTCAAGTTGCAAACGGATCACAAACCCTTGTCGTTTCTAGCGCAGGCTAGGCATGAAAATTCGAGGTTACTCAGATGGTCCTTACTTTTGCAGCCATTCCAGTTCAGCATAGAGTATATTTCTGGAAAAACTAACCTGGGTGCGGATTTTTTAAGCCGCCATCCGTGTGACGAGAATCACCGTAAGCACCAGGACTAATATTAAATTTCTCTATTTGTATATAGAATTATAGACTGACATATAAGGTCTGTTTTAAGTGGGGAGAATTTGTCGTGAGACATTCTAAATCCACATATATAAATTAAAAAGTAAATGTAAAGCCTAACGAATTAATTCAATAAAAGGAAAGAAGACTGGTAAAGAACAGTGCCGTCACTATAGCGTACGCCTGTGTTATAGTACGTCATGCTAGTTAAACAAGAAAATCCCTTTCTATGCTCCGTCTGCATAATTGTAACGCTTTCACGTTGATAGTAAAGCCTACAGCATCATACACGCGTTTCTAAAAATAAAACTAGTACTGTGTTTCTTAGAAAACCTTGAGATACGCAAGATGCTTAATGACCCAGATATAATACTAGCATTAATTAAATTATACACACTACGTTAACCTAAAAGGACAGACGGACTTAGGATAGAGAGAGAGAGAGAGAGAGAGAGATGTACGGAGGAACGCATGCAACACTAACACGCCGTCTCGCGATATAAAATTAATGCCACCCCCAAGCGAAAGGCATGCAGGCTTGATTTGTTTCAAATAAACAGTGACAAAAAACACTACCAATACGAGGGTCAGGTTTTAAAAAACATGTTTAATGCTTATTAGGAAACATGACACAATACTGTTTTACGTCTGAAATCCTGACTTTATACTGACAGAACAGTCGAAAAGGCAGGACAGGTGGCGGTTCTAAACATAAAAAAAAATAAAAAAAACAAATACACGACTATCCTAGAAAATACATATTTTGAACGCAGCCACTTAGCTCCCTTAAAACTTATATATTTGGGTGCCTTAGGACTTGCTGACAAAGAATATGTTAGGTGTTAAGAAATTAGTTTAATAATTAACAAATTATAGCCAAAATACTATAGTGAGGTTGTCAGACAACACAGGATCATTTTTGCTCATAATGGCGTGTTTGGACACTGCTTTAGAAAAAATGAGGCCACCACGTTAAATCCGATTTGATTGGCTAGAATAATATGTAAGGCGAAACATGATTAGTCGATTGCAAATACTAATTTTGGTTGTTACTAGAAACGATAGGAAGGGTACATTTTTTCAAAAGCTTTTGTAAACATGGTCCCATTGGCTAGACCATTTGATATAGTCAATTAGGAGCGTCAGTTCAGTGCCACTTTTTGAAAATCCAATTTGTAAAGCAAGTGCGTTGAGATCCAGCTCATATTTTTCTAAATAAAAGCCTGGGACAGAGGCAGATCGGAATTGTGCCATAACTCATCGCCAGTCAACGTATTTGTTTAATATTTCCATGAATTGTGGTAAGCTAGACCTATTTGATATCTTGTTGATGAAAATTGAATGTGAATTGATAATTTATGTCTATATGTGTGTGGTTCAGTAACAATAAACAGAGGCAAAACCTCGATATGGCTCCACCATGAATAAAACTTGTCGGAGAGGAATATATCTGCATGGGATGGCCAAATAGTACTATGACACCTATCTTATTGAATAGAAGGAAATAATGCTGGAATTGCAGAGGCGTTGTAACCATTAGGGAGAGGAATACTGGTGTAAATTGTTTCATGAGAAGCTAGCAGTTGGACTACAGCGCTGAACTCGGTGTTTGTTATGTATTGTGCTTCAGTGTGGAAATAGATTATAAATTAGTTCTGAAGGGAGGTACAACCTTCTTGTTTCAGGGACCGTGGTACTAAACTATTAAAGCAGCACCTGGTCTGAGTTTTGCTGAATCCAGAGGCTGATAGCATACTCCTTGGTCAAGATAGCGACCAGTGTTGTTTCTCAAGAATACGGTGAAGCAAGCGAGCAGAGGAGACTGTTTCCTGCCGCCCACACAGAAGTTAAGATTCGTTGGCCAGAGCAGCTCAATCTTGTGTACCCCCCCCCCCCCCTCTAAAATTGACTGTATATTAAATAAAGAGGGACACTTATTTGTTTCAAATGACAGGAACTGTGAACTTTTCCAATACTATTTCCACCAGAAACAAACACTTGAAGTCATGATGACAAACAACCACCTAGCTTGAAAAAGCCAGTATTACCTCCTAGTACTACATCACAACTTACACACATATTGTAATAATAATAATATATGTCAATACAAAGATCAAATCTATAATATTTGTACATACAACTTGTAATTACATTTGATTGTGATTCCTGGTTTACTTTGTAGTTGAATCAGGATATCTATTATGGAAAGGAATTAATACATATTTTAAAAGTTACACTTGACTCCTTAAGATAGTCTTATAGAGTGTTCTATGTATGTGAGTGTCACAGTGTTGTAATGTATTGTGGATTAAATTAAATTGTTTTTCTGTCTGTTGGTTGTTGTGAACATACACTTCATCACTATCATACCCTAGACATTCAACGTAGTCATCACAATATTCCAGAATAATTCTGACTGAGGTCTAAATGTGGTAGCAAAGTAAGGTCATCTGTAATACACCACACTTATTAGATACAGATACCTTCACAGCTGATCTCAGCCAGTACACTAAGTCCCCTATAAATATTTATATCATCCCACTTTACCACAACGGAGTCATAGAGAGAATTATCTCATAAAAGTAACGACCAGCAAGAACATGTGTAAGAGGCTTAATCAAGTGCCTTAACTTCATTCATCTGAGCAAAAAGTCTTTGAGCCATTATTGGCGTAAGTTGTCATTTTACATTCTATATTTTTCATTACTAACATGTGAACTAATTTGTATATATTGCCATGTAAATATTAATATGTGAAAACCGCTAGTGGATGTCCAAGTCATTTCAGGCTGGCAACCTCAGCGTATAGAATGATGATTTCATGAACCACCACTGCAAGGGCTGGTGACTACTTTTTGGCTAGTTTCTTAAAGAGAACTAAAAAGCATAAAGCAGTCCCAAGTGTGGTAAGTTGGGATTATATAAATATAGTTATAGGGGACTTTGTGTACTGACTGAGATCAGCTGTGAAGGTCTCTGTATCTAATACGTTGGGTGTGTTACAGAGGACCTTACTTGCTACCACATTTAGATCTCAGTTAGACTTATTCTTGAATTTTATGATGACTTAGTTGAATGTCTAGGGTTATGATAGTGATGAAGTGTAAGTTCACAACAACCAACAGACAAATAAACACTTAAATTAAAATCCACAACACTTTTAACACTATGACACTCACAAACACATAACACTCTAGAAGACTATCTTAAGTAAGTCAATGGTTGAACTTTTATACAATGTATTGAATTTCTTTCAATATTAATCCTGATTCTATTGTAACTGTGAATCAGGAATCACAATTCAAATATAATCCAAATCTTTATGTACATGAATTTACACACTGGATATGTTTCCAGACATAGAATGTTATGGTACAATAAGTGTGGTGTTGTTGTGTACTATTATGAGGTAATACTGGTAGTAATAGCTAGGTTGTTGTTTGTCATCACGACTTCATGTGTTTGTCACTGGGGGAAATAATATTAAAAGGTTCACAAAGTCTTTTTTCTTTTTAAATTTTCTGTCCCTTTTGGTCTTTTTAATAACTTTCAGTAGAGGGATGGTTATACAAGGTTGAGCGGCTCTTGCTGACAAATTCTTATCTCATATAGCGGCTGCAGGAAAAATGCATCCTCTGCTCGCTTGCTTCTCAGTTTGATAGAAAATACCCAATGGCCGATATCTTGGGCAAGGAGTCTGCTGCCAGATTTCTGGATCAAGCAATGCTCAGACCATGTGCTGTTATATTAACATCAGTACCACGGTCCCACAATTTGTAAGGAAAACACACTAAAGATGACTTGGCAGAGTTTCAATCTGCGGTAAAGTCCAGGCTGCTATAATATAGTTATATTATAAGAACACAGTCCTGATCTCATCTCCAGAATGTGTAACGATATGGCGTCTTCTACAAACTTTTTTCTGCCAATATCGACAGCATTGACCAATCAGTTTGAATCTTTTCAAACTAACACACAGTTGTTGTCTATTCTCTCATTCACTTTGCATCCGTTCCTAGGCATCTACTAGCTATGCAGAGGTCAACCAATGGTCCTTCGTCTAACTACAAAGTTCAGCCAATCCCCTGCTTTGTAAGATCTTAACCTATCTTTCCTACTATGTTTCGACAAAATTCATGGAGTTCCACCTCAAACAGAGATGGCCAAACCTGACAGTATCCACGTTATTTATATGTTTTATTACCAATATTTAATGATCTAATGGACTATTTAGATATTTTATTACATATTCTCAGTCCATAAGTCTCCAGGTACCCGAATATATGATTATCATGGGGCTAAATGGCTTATTTAAAATTACTGTCTTTTGTCGATGTTAATTGTTTATTTTTAAACTACCACTGTCCGCATCTTTTTAACTGTACTGTCAGTATAAAGTCAGGAGCTTAGATGTAAAACAGTAGAATGTCATGTTTCCCAATAAGAGCTAAGATTGAGTCGGGACCTTTTGTTAAATCTTTCGTTTTTGCAACACTGTTTATTTGAAAAAATCAGGCCATACACGCGAAGTGCGAGATGGCTTACGATGCGACACACAGCGAGTGGCTCAACTGCATGCGTTCCTCCGGGCATCTCTCTCTTCTAAGCCCGTCTGTCTTTCTAGATCAACTTTGTGTGTATAATTACATTAGTGCCAGTATTTGTATCTAGGTCATTATGCAGTTTGCATATCAAGGTCTTCTAAGAAATACAGTACCAGTTTTATTTTTAGAAACTGTCGTAATTTTTATCTGAGAGGGTGCTGATGAATATTGGTCCCTTTAGAGTGTAAAGTGATATTGAAGGCTCTGTGAGAATAAGGATTTGGGAGAATGAGGTAGTAGATTCACAACCGCTGGGAAGGAGCGAGGACAGTCTCTTATTACGACAATATCTGTTTTCTCACAGACTACTCCTATCTCTCTTCTGCACAAACAATTGTTTGTCAGTTCCAGTCGCTCAGGCGCACTCACCGATTTGGTGATTCTGTCGCTCAACGTACATGAATACAGCCTACACAGATGGAAATGTTTGGAGTTTTAGGCCAACCGACAACCAACACAATTAATGATTAATACCTTTATTATCGTAAAGGACTCACACATAATTGTACATTTACAGTCAAAAATCAAAGGTTACAGAATACAAATATAACTAGGGAAGAGGGGTTTTTGAGGAGAAATATCCCATCCACCGTTTCCCGTTTATATTTACTAACAGACAAAACCCGGTCCCAAAGACAAGAAAGGGGGGGGGGGGTGATCAGAGATAGGCAATTTAACCCACTGGTAAATTTATTACTCTGAGGCAAGGGGTTACAGAAAAAGGGGGGGGGGGTGTAGAGGAAAAGCTAGGGTTCTCAATTGTCTCCCTTTAAATCAACAAATTTTACGGGAGGGGGAAGGAACACAGTTACCCGATCCCGCTAGGAGAGATCCCGTACAAGGAATATAATGCACCTTAGTACAAGGTCGAACTAATTAAAAGGGTAAGAAAAGATAAATCTCCTTTCATTAAAAAAAAACACACTAGGGCTGGCCATCCCCACAAACACACACGCAGACTTACCGAAAGGTGAATTCTGGCACTTCATAGGAAATACATAAAAAAACAGCACTAAACCTTGGCTTAGGTAAAAGTATTTTCTTCCGTGTACAGCCCCAGATTTGCGAGTTGTTGAAGTTAACAAAGTGTCCCGAAATCGCTGGACGTTGAAGTTTAACGGTACTGTTTATTTATTAGATAAAGTTCCTAAAGAATGTCACAGGCACTTGGCTAGGCGTGAGGTATGGTGTGGTTCCTAAAATTGGCACAGCTGGTGGAGATAACTTCCTTTTTCCGTAATGTCACAAGTTAAGAAAAACACTGAGGTAAGTTCTTCTTCGGGGGGGGGGGGGGGGGGGGGAAAGGGAGGGGGGGGGGGGGGGGGGGAAGGGAAGGTAAAATCCACTGAATATACGTGACAGACAGTGTTCAGGTAGATCGATGTTTGTTTTCTTCACAAATAGGGGCAGTGAATAAAATATGTTCTGCTTCCAGTTTTCTTTAAGGACTCTATATGAACTAGTATTTTTAAAGTGTTTCTTGAATGGCTTTTTTCTCAGTTACGTTCAGAGGAGCGGGGCCCATTACAGGTCGCCACAAGTTTAGCTTTAAAAAGTTCATATGTTACTGGAGTTATCGAATTGAGTTTGGCAGAACTCTGTATATAATTAATAATTGCTGGGATGCAGGTTGAATGATCGTTCTGAATGAAAGATAATCAAAACAAGAAATGCATTACAAATCATATTATAATCTGACGCGATAAATTACAGTTAGCCTATTTACTTATTAGCGTCGTCAATTAACAAATCAGGAAAACTTCCCGTGAGTTAAAACAATTAAAAGCACATCTATCTATACAGAACTAAACTGTATTAAAGTTATAATTCTCTTTAACGTCTGCAAAATAAATTTACGCGTCAATTGTATTAGGAAATACTTTTAGCTGTAACATTAGTTTGCACTAGAACTTTGAAAATGGGTTTATTTAATAAGGTTAAATTTACACCACAATCCATTGAAATCAATAGAAATAACTCGACCACTGATCACTCGAAGCTAATGTATAAATTACCGTCTGCACAGAAAGAATACACTCCAATAGTCACGAAGGTAGATGAAATCCAGCAGGAATCCGACTATGCTAGTGCAACTAGGATTCTGTCAGAGCGAACGATAAAATGCAGTTTCTCGGAGTTCTCTATTTATACTACTCGAATGTAACTTGAATAGGGCGTGTTAAATTTTCGCACCTTTCTTGAACTTGAGCAAAATCCGGGGTACCTCGCCGATGTGTTAACCGCTGCGATTCCTTCGTTTTCCCCGGTCTACCGATTTTCTTCCGTCTCAGGCTTCTAGCATGAGAGTGCGAAAATTTTTCCGAGAAGCTAACTCTGTGAGCTGAAAGTCCCCTGATTCTTTAGATCGTGTGCCGCTGCGATTGAATTCTGAGATCTGTCTGTCTTTGATGGTACCGCTGTTCTGAGAGCTTTGGCAACTCCCACCAGGCGGGGTGACAGCCAGGTAAGAAAATGATCTGCTGTTTATTGCTCTAGAAACAGGAGTGAGTCTGTGGCCCGTCCTCTTTTGGGCCGGCGTTAAGGAAAAGATTGCTATAAATCGTTCTCAGAAATGGTTGTGGGCGGGATTTAACCTCCCATCAAAGGCCATGCGATCTCAAACGTTCACATAAGATAGCAGGCTACATATTAATGATCCAGCGTGTAAGGTTCTCGTGGAAATGCTGCATGCCGGTAAAAGTTACAACAGATGATCAGGGGTTCTAAAGTTATGAGAGGCCAATATTCTGTTATCATCCATCGAGTCAGGGAAATTCATTTGTCATACTTAGACGTACGTCACAATCGTCCCCACTTTTGAGACATGGAAACTCGTTTTCATGTTTCATTTATGACAATGAAGCTGCCCTGATCGGTAGCTTTAGGATGATTGGCATCGTCGATTTTCTCCTCTTCCTCCGTGGTCCAGTTTCTACTCAAGAAGTCAGCTCCGACATTCTGTTTTCCTGGAATATATTCCACTTTGAAGGAATAAACACTCAATAGCAAGGCCCAACGCATTATCCTTGCGTTGAATTCCTTCTTGGCCCCCAGGAAAGCTAGTGGAGCATGGTCTGTTTGCACCGTGAAAGAAGTACCATACAGAAACTCATGATGGCGTCTGATGCCATGAATCAGAGCGAGACATTCTCTTTCAACGACACTGTAGTTGCGTTCCGCTTTATTCAGTTTCCGACTGCCATAGGCAACTGGAAATAGCATGTTCAGGTCACTGTCATCGGCTTGCAGCAATGTTGACCCGATGCCCTGACCTGACGCATCAACTCTCAGTATGAAAGGTTTCTTAAGGTCAGGTAACCTTAGGATGGGGTATGCCGACAACTGTCCTTTCAAAGTGCTATACGCGTGTTCGCACTTTTGATCCCATATGACCTTATCAGGACAACCTTTCTTTGTGAGGTCAGTCAGAGGTGCCGTCAGTCCGTTGAAGTTCTGGATGTACTTCTGATAGTATGCACATAGCGATATGAAGGAACGTACGTCTTTCTTCGTTCGGGGTTTTTTGCTGCCACAATTTTCTCCACGTTCTTCTTAATAGGCCAACTGCATCCGTGAGAAATAGTATGCCCCAGGAAGTCTAACTGTTCAAACCCGATGAGACATTTGCTAGGTCTGGCTGTGAGACCCGTTTCCTGTAGTCTCCTGAGGAGCATAGCAACCGTAGCAATATGTTCTTCATAGGTTTCCGATGCAATTAATATGTCATCCATGAAATTATGGATATGGGGACTTTGCAAAGGCTCTAGAAGCTTCCTCATCATCCTGGTGAACACTCCTGGTGCGTTATGCAAACCGAACGGCATCACATTAAATGTGTAATGTCCTTCGCTAGTGCTGAAAGCTAACAAAGGTTTAATTTCCTCCTTGACTGGTATTTGATAATAACCTTTACTGAGGTCAATCTTGGAGAAGATCTTTGCTTTGCTGAGCTTGGTGAACAACTCAGAAACAGTTTGGAGAGGTTCGGGCTGGAATTCCGTTACAGCGTTTAGCAACCTGTAATCAATGCACAGCCGAACTTCCTTATTGGGCTTCTGCAACAGCACTACACTCGAGCTGTAAGGAGATGTAGACTCACTGATAATTCCTGCCTGACGCAGCTTGTCTATTTCTCCGCGAAGTGCATCCGCTTTAGCGTACGGGATGGGGTAAACTCTGGTTTGAACAGGGGTCTCGTTTGTTAATTTCATATCAAATTCAATGAGATTTGTTCGACCAGGTACATCCGTTAAGACTGCACTGTACTGTTTTAGTAGAGCCCTGGTTTCTGTTTGTTGTTCTGGTGAGAGATTGTCGCCGAACTTGACATCTTTAAAGGATTCTGTGGGTTGCAGTGGATACTCCATGCAACCATCATCATCTTCCTCGTCTTCCGTTGCTATGGCGACAGCCAGGAGATGCTCGGAGGATGGCACCGGTCTTTCCAAATATTTCTTTAGCAGATTTATGTGGAAGACCTTCTCCTTTCCTTTGATGGAGATCTTGTAATTGGTACGTGAGATCTTTTTAAGGACGGTAAACGGCCCCTGCCATCCGATGCGAAGTTTATTGCTTCCGGTTGGGAGTAGCAACAAAACTTTCTCCCCTGGTTGGAGCTCTCTCTCTTTTGCAGCTTTGTTGTATCTTTTAGCGTGTTTAGCGCGGGCTTTCGTAAGGTTGGTTGTAGCTAGATCCCATCCTAGCTTTAGCCTTTCCTTGAGCTCAGATACATACTTGCTTGCAGAGACGACTGTCTCGTCAGCCTTTTGGTCTGTCAGGGACCGAAGTAAGGCTTCTAATGGCCCCTTTATAGGTCTGCCAAATAAAAGTGTAGCAGGCGGGAATCCCGTAGACGCTTGGGGAACCTCTCGGTAGGCGAATAAGGCAGCCGATATATATAGGTCCCAGTCTTCCGGTTTCTCCTGACCCAGCTTACGTAACATGGTGGTGAGGCTGCCATTAAAACGTTCCACGAGCCCATTTCCGGCCGGATGGTAGGGACTTGTGTGGATATGTTTGGCCCTCAAGATCTTAAAGATCTCCTCCATTAACAGGCTACGGAATTGGGATCCATTGTCCGTCAAAACTTGTTGAGGGAATCCCAACCGTGTAAAGATTTGCACGAGGGCTTCTGCAACATGCTTGGAATCTATGCATGTTAGCGGTACAGCTTCGGCCCACATTGTGCAAGTGTCGACTAAAGTCAGGATAAACCTGTGCTTTCTTTTGGTCCTTTCCAGGGGTCCAATGATGTCGACAGCAACCCGTTCAAATGGAGTCCCTACTATTGGCATTTGCCCCATGGGTACTGGGGGTGTCAAGTGCTTGGGTGCTACCCGTTGGCACTGGGCGCAGGATTTCACATACCTGATAATGTCAGAGTTCATTCCTGGCCACCAATAGTGGGTTTTTATTCGCTGAATAGTGGCGTTTTGCCCCATATGTCCGCTAAAGGGAAGAGAGTGCCCCATCTCTAAGATCTGGCTTCGGTACTGCGTCGGTACTAGGAGCTGGTTATTCCCCGTGTCCGGGTTGCCCGTTCTACGATACAATACGCCATCCTTAGAAAAGATGTCTCCGTTGTGTCTGGGGTCCTTAGCCATGGGCAGTTTTTTAAAGCAGAGCTCCAGAGTAGGGTCCTTTTGTTGCGCCTCCTTCAGTTCGTTCGGCAACAAATTTGGCGCAGGCTCCCTCTCCTTCTTGGCTTGCCCTCTTGTGGTTACCGCTGCCACAATCGGCTCCTTTGGTCTCCCAATAAACACATATCTACATCCCAGGATAACTGGGTAGATAGGATCATCCATAATGGCCGCTTTTATAACTCCTCTGACAAAGTCAGAGTGTATTTCTACCAGTGCGATAGGCAGCGTCCTGGGCGCATCACTCTTAAACACTCCACTAAGTTTGACGGTTTCCTCTGTCTCCTGACCTGGTTTGACTAGGTGTCTAGCAACAATACAACTAAAACTTAATCCAGTGTCAAAGAGACAAGTGGTTGAGGTACCATTCAAAATTACAGTTCCTCGAGTTGAGGGTCGGTCCCCCTCAGGTTGAGAATCACTGACATTGACTCTACCTTTCGAGGCTGTATGCAAACATCCAACGCGGTTTGGACCGGTTTGTTTGCCCTGATCAGACGTTCCTGGTGTAGGGGTCTTTCCTTTTCCTTGACCTTGGTGGCCGCGCTGCCACGTAGGCTTGGTGGGTTGATCAGAATTGTTGTTGGGGGGGGGGGTATCGGGTTTTGTAGAATTTCGATTTTTCCTGGGGAGGTCTCTGGGTATTATTATTTTCTCGTTGGTTATAATTCTGAGAGGAATTAGAGGAATAGGATGACTGCTCTAGATTTTGTTTACGAGATGGCTCATCTGTGGGTTTACGTTTAGTGCTGGGAAGTTCGGCCATTGCATTGGTATAGCGTTCGGCCTTATTGAGTATGTCCTCAAGCCTGACTGCGCCCTGTTCAGCCAAAAATCTACGGGTTTCGTTTGACAGAGTTGCCTTTATCTGTTCCACAAGAACAAGTTCAAGTAATCCCTCATATGTAAGAGGTAGGTCAGATAATTCAATGCACTTTGTCAAATAGCCCGTGAGACGTGACGAGAATTGTGGGAATGTTTCCGTGTGCTCTCTTTTCGGCTGTTTCTGAACATTTGCAGAAATTTTCGGGCGGTCATTTCGAACCGCTCTAGCAAGGCCTTCTTAAGCATGTCGTAATCATGTTGGTTCGGTCCCAGCTTTGTGTATACGTCATAAGCATTCGCTTTTAGTGACGTTGAGAGTTTCAGTGCCCAGCGGGAACTCTCTAACCCATACAGATTTGCGAGCCTTTCGAATTTTTCTAGGTAGCTGTCAATTTTTTCGTTAGGGCTAGGAAAAGACTCTAAAGCAAAAGACATCGCAGTTAATTGGGCAGACTGAGTGCTGGAGAGATCCATTGTTTGAGACTGGGGCGAAGACGGCTCTCCATTATTTGAAGTAGAGGCACTCCGACTCTCTAAAGCCTTGAGCGCTAATTCATGTTGTCTTTCCCTCTCTCTTTCTCTCTCTCTGCGGGCTTCCATTTCTGCCTCAATTTTCTTCTGTTCCAATTGACGATCGTCCGCTTCTTTCTTCCTAGCTTCTGCCCTCTCTTCTCTCTCTTTTTCTTCCTTCCTCTCAGCTTCTGCCCTTTGTTTCTCTTCCTTCCTCTCTGCTTCTGCTCTTTGTTGCTCCGCGTCATATATTTGCAGTTCCTGGGTGATAAACAGATTCGCGGCTTCTGTGTCTAATCCTGAGTCTTTCGCTTCCTGTCTCAAAATGGATCTTATCCTAATTCTCTCAGCCACTGTCAAAGAACTGGATGCTTCTAAGACTAGAGAATAGTAAGATGGAACAAGAAGGGGAAAAACTCAAAGCCGCTACGAGAAAAACAAAGTAAAAAATTTACTGAATGACCTCGTGTGTTAACTTATTGCCGCTATTATTGTCACTTAAGACTCGTAACGCAAGCAACTATGCCAATTAAATGGTAAGTTACACTAGAAAAGAATCTACTCTTACTAACAGTAGAGAAAAATTTATATTAAACAATTTAAAAGGAAAAAAAAAAAATTTTTTTTCCCAGAAAATGTTAATTCTCTAACAACAAACTCCGTCCCTGAAGACAATTTTTGAGATGAGACGTAGTTAACTTAATTTTAAAAAATCAGAACAATCCGTCTTTAGCTTAGCTCAACTCAAACGCTTCATAACCTTTAGTGATTGTAAAACAATCACGCAGTCCCAGCAATTATATAACCAAAATTTCCAATTCCCTCTGCCAGAGAATACAAATGTGACAATCTTTTATTATCACTAACTGCCTGTTCCTGTGGAAAAAAACAAACCTGTCTTAATTATTGTGTGGTTGGCCCAAAATACTGAACGGCTTGGTCTAGGGGAAGTAATACTTTTAAAGATTATACCCTACTTCACAAAGACAATCAACCACACTCTATTTTAACTAAGTTCAGAATCTCGAACGAGCTAACCATATATTGTCGTAATTTTTATCTGAGAGGGTGCTGATGAATATTGGTCCCTTTAGAGTGTAAAGTGATATTGAAGGCTCTGTGAGAATAAGGATTTGGGAGAATGAGGTAGTAGATTCACAAGCGCTGGGAAGGAGCAAGGACAGTCTCTTATTACGACAATATCTGTTTTCTCACAGACTACTCCTATCTCTCTTCTGCACAAACAATTGTTTGTCAGTTCCAGTCGCTCAGGCGCACTCACCGATTTGGTGATTCTGTCGCTCAACGTACATGAATACAGCCTACACAGATGGAAATGTTTGGAGTTTTAGGCCAACCGACAACCAACACAATTAATGATTAATACCTTTATTATCATAAAGGACTCACACATAATTGTACATTTACAGTCAAAAATCAAAGGTTACAGAATACAAATATAACTAGGGAAGAGGGGTTTTTGAGGAGAAATATCCCATCCACCGTTTCCCGTTTATATTTACTAACAGACAAAACCCGGTCCCAAAGACAAGAAAGGGGGGGGGGGGGGGGGGGGATCAGAGATAGGCAATTTAACCCACTGGTAAATTTATTACTCTGAGGCAAGGGGTTACAGAAAAAAAGGGGGGGGGGGGGTGTAGAGGAAAAGCTAGGGTTCTCAATTGTCTCCCTTTAAATCAACAAATTTTACGGGAGGGGGAAGGAACACAGTTACCCGATCCCGCTAGGAGAGATCCCGTACAAGGAATATAATGCACCTTAGTACAAGGTCGAACTAATTAAAAGGGTAAAGAAAAGATAAATCTCCTTTCATTCAAAAAAAAACACACTAGGGCTGGCCATCCCCACAAACACACACGCAGACTTACCGAAAGGTGAATTCTGGCACTTCATAGGAAATACATAAAAAAACAGCACTAAACCTTGGCTTAGGTAAAAGTATTTTCTTCCGTGTACAGCCCCAGATTTGCGAGTTGTTGAAGTTAACAAAGTGTCCCGAAATCGCTGGACGTTGAAGTTTAACGGTACTGTTTATTTATTAGATAAAGTTCCTAAAGAATGTCACAGGCACTTGGCTAGGCGTGAGGTATGGTGTGGTTCCTAAAATTGGCACAGCTGGTGGAGATAACTTCCTTTTTCCGTAATGTCACAAGTTAAGAAAAACACTGAGGTAAGTTCTTCTTCTTGGGGGGAAGGGAGGGTAAAATCCACTGAATATACGTGACAGACAGTGTTCAGGTAGATCGATGCTTTTTTTCTTCACAAATAGGGGCAGTGAATAAAATATGTTCTGCTTCCAGTTTTCTTTAAGGACTCTATATGAACTAGTATTTTTAAAGTGTTTCTTGAATGGCTTTTTTCTCAGTTACGTTCAGAGGAGCGGGGCCCATTACAGGTCGCCACAAGTTTAGCTTTAAAAAGTTCATATGTTACTGGAGTTATCGAATTGAGTTTGGCAGAACTCTGTATATAATTAATAATTGCTGGGATGCAGGTTGAATGATCGTTCTGAATGAAAGATAATCAAAACAAGAAATGCATTACAAATCATATTATAATCTGACGCGATAAATTACAGTTAGCCTATTTACTTATTAGCGTCGTCAATTAACAAATCAGGAAAACTTCCCGTGAGTTAAAACAATTAAAAGCACATCTATCTATACAGAACTAAACTGTATTAAAGTTATAATTCTCTTTAACGTCTGCAAAATAAATTTACGCGTCAATTGTATTAGGAAATACTTTTAGCTGTAACATTAGTTTGCACTAGAACTTTGAAAATGGGTTTATTTAATAAGGTTAAATTTACACCACAATCCATTGAAATCAATAGAAATAACTCGACCACTGATCACTCGAAGCTAATGTATAAATTACCGTCTGCACAGAAAGAATACACTCCAATAGTCACGAAGGTAGATGAAATCCAGCAGGAATCCGACTATGCTAGTGCAACTAGGATTCTGTCAGAGCGAACGATAAAATGCAGTTTCTCGGAGTTCTCTATTTATACTACTCGAATGTAACTTGAATAGGGCGTGTTAAATTTTCGCACCTTTCTTGAACTTGAGCAAAATCCGGGGTACCTCGCCGATGTGTTAACCGCTGCGATTCCTTCGTTTTCCCCGGTCTACCGATTTTCTTCCGTCTCAGGCTTCTAGCATGAGAGTGCGAAAATTCCCCGAGAAGCTAACTCTGTGAGCTGCAAGTCCCTGATTCTTTAGATCGTGTGCCGCTGCGATTGAATTCTGAGATCTGTCTGTCTTTGATGGTACCGCTGTTCTGAGAGCTTTGGCAACTCCCACCAGGCTGGGTGACAGCCAGGTAAGAAAATGATCTGCTGTTTATTGCTCTAGAAACAGGAGTGAGTCTGTGGCCCGTCCTCTTTTGGGCCGGCGTTAAGGAAAAGATTGCTATAAATCGTTCTCAGAAATGGTTGAGGGCGGGATTTAACCTCCCATCAAAGGCCATGCGATCTCAAACGTTCACATAAGATAGCAGGCTACATATTAATGATCCAGCGTGTAAGGTTCTCGTGGAAATGCTGCATGCCGGTAAAAGTTACAACAGATGATCAGGGGTTCTAAAGTTATGAGAGGCCAATATTCTGTTATCATCCATCGAGTCAGGGAAATTCATTTGTCATACTTAGACGTACGTCACAATTTCGACTGTGATTCGCGTGAAGTTTTACTGCATTAGACACAGTAGAAAAAATCGGTTGTTTGCCTATGGCATGTCCACTCCAGGCGTATTGCATTATTGAGAAAGCACTGGTCTTTCACCATTCTTCTTTCCCTGCCCTAATTTCGTTCTACCCAGTTTTGTGAACTACATTTAAATATGGGTATTAGTCAATTTTCACTTTCACACTTCAATTCATTTCAATTAGACGGTTCATTTCTGAGGGATTAATTAATTCACAAAAAACTCGACGATCCCACATAAGGACTTACAGTTGAAACCATCGTCGATGTTATGTAAAATATTCACTTTAAAGTTAAAGAAAGTTTCAATTCGTGGGAACTCATCGAGGGTAAATTCGAATATGGGATGGTATGAATAAACCACGAATATGGGGACGGACAGTCGAATTGCGCCGACGTCAATACTCTGCTAACGAGTCTGTTTACGTGGGATAAGCAAGTCACATAGTTGTTGGTATGCGAACAGAAAAAGATACAAATGAAGAAAGTGAGGGCTAGAAGTCACTGACGTAGCTAAACAGAGACCAGCTTGGCAGTTACTCATTGATTGTTCTGGGAACGTGACACCTTTAAGCTTAACATTTTAGACGTGAGAACACCCTCCAGTGACTATCTGCATGAACCTGGACATCAAAGCAAGGAGCAAAAACTAAAAAAGCTCGTAAAGCTGCTGGAGGCATACAAATTTCAGGGGAACATGATTAAAGCAGACAGTTGACAACAACCTCTTGAGAATGCGAAACATTACAAATAAAAAGTATGCTGAGAGACATGATCAAACCACTTTCTAACAATAAAGACAGTATTATTGTAAGGTTACGAAGAAAGGTCAAATAATCATGTTAATAACTTAACCGTGGTACCTTATCTCTAATTATCAAACTTAAAATTATTATGTTGCATGATGTTAGAAAGACTCAAAATTGCATGCTGACGAAAAGATCAGAGAAAAACAGCGGGTTTCAACAGCAGGAAAACGTTTAGTTAACATCTACTAACACAATCATCGCCAAAACACAAAAAGGGCTTACGGGTCTATCCTCTTGGCTTCTTAACCACTATCGACAAGCGGACTCTCCAAACTGACCGCTGTCCTGCGTTGTCCAGTCTGAACTCCGGCCCTTACCACCGGATCACATCACGTTATCTCGCGTTCACGAGAACTGAACATGCTAATCAAAGCGCTATAGACAATGCAAGTTGGTTTGTGCTCCCTGAAAAACATATAGGGAAACAGAATGGTTTACAGTATGAAACAGGGGTTGAAACATGGTGCTTTAAATTCATGTGACCACTGAAACTAGTGTTTACTATGAAATAGTACAATTGGGTTTAAGAAACTATACCCACAAAAACAATTAGGTATAAAATGGACAAATAGTTAAAAGTTCTCTAGGGGAGATCTGGATTGCATCGTTAGAAAACAGAGCTAGTTCTTCATTCCAAGTCGATTGTAGAAGAATAACAAGCAGGAAATTCAAGATTAGCTATGATGTTGCACGATTCATAAGACGAAGTACTTAGAATCGTTCAAATCACACTGAAAACTATAAGAAAGTGAAAAGTGAACGAAGCTGTGGAAACCACTTGAAGGGAAAAACTACAGAAAGTTGATAAGTTTAAATGATTTAGGCGTAAAAGACTCAGATGGTGACACAACTTAATCCATGCCTAGAATTGCTTTCTCAGCTATTGGGCTTCAATAGATTATCTAAGAACAAGGGCACATTACGATCATTGAAAACTGCGGAAACCAATCTCGCTGGCTTTAATTCACCCGTATGGGTTATGGACAGTGTTAGCATTAAGCTGTGATAGTTGAAAATATACAATATGGAAATTAGCAGCCAACTATCAAGTGTATTCAATGCGCGCCCGAAAACAAATGTCTTAGAGGAAACTCATGACCCAAGCAGGCCAGTTTCCGAAAGAATGTCAAGGACTAAAATCGACAACATACGAGAGTGACTAGGCAGTAAATATTCTCCGACTGTTATAAGGCTTTGTGTAGATGTTTCATCATTTCTGTAACATGTCCTACAGAATGCAGTAAACAATTCACAATACCACTACAGGCTGCTCACTTCTGGTTCCAGTTTTAAGAGGAAAAAAGGTACCGACCAAAATCCAAACACTCCAGATTGTTTACAATAATAAGTTAGAAGGAAAACGTTGGCCTAGTTAATGTTGCAAGATGATTTAAGAGGAGTGAAAGCGTGACAACGAACAATTCCTGAGCGATCAATGGTTATTGCCTTAAGAATGCGCTGTGTTTGGTGCTTACAATCAATTTATTATTATTATTATTATTATATATCAGTTCTAGTTACACGCTTGTAAACTGAAAAATAATATTTATAGACAATAATAACACTAGTCAACAACCAAAATGTACCAGAAATAAAAATAGCTGATCTTAACTAATTTTGGTGTGCTGAAAACGAAAATGACATTTAAAAATGTTGATTGGCTCTAGTTTTCAAGATATATGCTACTAGTTTATTTAATTACGGTCAATTTATATATATATATGACGCAACTGTTGTGGGCGATTGCATAATTTTTTTCTAATGACCAATAAAAATGTTACTAGAAGTTGATGATGCAATCCTACCTATGATTACATCACCTTTGTGTATAAATACCTTATCTCTGATAAAATTTTGCCATTAGTTAGTGCATTTGTCCTTATCAAAAGTATCGTAGTTAGAAATGCCAGAAGGCGTACAGTTTGTATTTTGGCTGCAGAAAATAGATTAAGAAAGCGATCAAGATAAGGAGCTGGGTGCCACACATATGCTGCAATACATGTGCAGCACATCTTAAACTGTGGTTGACTGGCAATAGGCAAGCTATGCCTTTTGCAGTCCCAATGATTTGGAGAGAGCCCACTGATCATCTCAACAACTGTTACTTTTGCATGGTCCCTCCAATTGGGAAAGGCATATCAAAGAAGAAAAAATGGACTCTGGAATATCCAAACATCCCCTCTGCAATACTTCCGGTACCACATGGCGATGACCTACCAGTTCCCAAAGTGCCAGAATCCTTTTCAGCTGCTTCCACTGATGAAGAGGACATTGGTGGTCCTGAACCATCAACCTCAAGTGACACAGATTTTGAGCAAACTACATCCACTAACCCAAGGTGAACTGAATGATCTTGTAAGAGATCTGAATTTACCGAAGAACAAGGCGGAGCTTTTGGGTTCCAGATTGCAACAGTGGAATCTCCTGGCAGAAGATGTTACAATTTCTGTGTATAGGAACCGCCAGAAGCCGCTTATTACATTCTTTTTCAAAGAGGGTGACCTTTCTGCGTGCCACAACATTTCTGGTTTAATGGCAGCCCTCAACATCAATTACATATCGGAAGAGTGGAGGCTTTTCATTGATTCATCCAAGACAAGTCTTAAAGCTGTTTTGTTGAATAATGGTAATGTGTTACCGTCAATTCCAGTTGGTCACGCAGTTCATATGAAAGAAACTTATGAAAACATTAAGCAGCTTTTGAAGTGTATAAACTACGATCATCATCACATTTGGTCACTTTGCGGTGACTTAAAAGTGGTCGCTCTTTTGCTTGGACTACAGGGTGGATACACCAAGTACTGTTGCTTTCTCTGTGAGTGGGATAGCCGTGCACGAAGTGACCATTACATCAGAAGACATTGGCCAATCAGGCAGTCATTGCAGCCTGCAGTAAGAACGTTGAGAACCCAGCAGTTGTCGACACCAGCAAGATTTTGTTGCCACCCTTGCACATTAAGCTGGGTCTCATGAAAAACTTTGTCAAGGCAATGGAGAAAACAGATGAGGCTTTCAAATACCTCATCAGAAAATTTCCAAGACTGAGTGAAGCTAAAATAAGAGAGGGAGTATTTGTTGGTCCGCAAATTCGAAAACTTCTTCATGATGACGAGTTTCTTTGCGTGTTGCATGGCAAGGAAAAAGCAGCATGGCTAGCATTTAAGTCAGTGGTGGACAATTTTCTTGGAAACAACAGATCTGATAATTACAATGAAATTGTAGAAAATCTCCTTCAGAAGTATAAGAGTCTTGGCTGCAACATGTCTTTGAAAATTCATTTTCTGGATTCTCATCTGGATTTCTTTACGTCAAACTGTGGAGCGGTCAGTGATGAGCATGGTGAACGATTTCACCAGGACATTGCTGCTATGGAGACAAGGTATCAAGGCAATTGGAGCCCTTCAATGCTTGTTGATTACTGTTTGACTGTGACAAGAGACACCTCATCGATTGACTACAAGAAGCAAGCAAAGATAGCTCGAACAGCGACTGAATAATGACGGAATGGGTTCAAATGTGCCTTTTTAAAGCATGATATGTGAACTTTAAATAATGTTTTTATTTTTTCTATCATTTTATGTTAAAATATCAATTAATTGAGTATGTAACCACAATTTTTATAATGCTAAAGTAGAAAGACTAGCTGTTTAGCCCAGAGAAGTAAACAAGCATACATTATTTGTATTACTGTAATGTAAATTCATCATTAAAAAAAAACCAGAGCCAATTGGTGAATTTCATTATGATATTTGAAATCAGCATGTCAAAATCAATAAGAAATGGTACATTTAATTTCTGGTACAAAAAACTTTTGAAAATTTGTTGACTAGTGTAATCTGCATCTCTCTCTTGATTGAGTTAAATAAAGACAGATGATTGGAAGTCTAGTGACACTTATATCCCTTCTCTGATTGATTTAATTGTTTTTTCATTTACAATTATTTTTGGCTCGAGACCCAAGGTAAAAGATAAAAGAATTTATCTCATCAAACTTATTACCACATTGAAGACAACAACCATACATCTGACAAGTTACAAAATCCTTACTTGCCCGAACAATTAAACGGGTGTATCTCGCCTCCAAGTCTCTGTGTCGGTGAATCTTAACAATTACCCCATCAGTGAGAGGCATTTTATTAGCATCGAGTGTTAACCATACTGGGCGATTGTGCTGCAACTTCTAGTCGCCAAAACGTCTTGTTCTCAGGTCTAACCTATCTTAATATGCCAGGAGAACGACCAGAAAGGTGTTGACGGCAGATTCTGGCAACAGTACATGGCGCGCAATTAAGCTACGCCACGACTGTGTATTACCAAACGGCATTTGAATAAAGAAAGTATCATTGAATGACTGAGAACTGCAGCTTATTATAGGACACGGAAGAAAATTGTATGGAAAATTGAAGTAGTTATAGGAGAAAGACAGATGAAACAAATGGACGAAATTTGTTTCGTTACAACAGTACGTACTTGTAATTCTTCCAGTAACAAATAGTTCATGTCGTTTGTATCCATTAGACATACCTCTTTAAAGCTGCCCCTCTCTCTTCCTCTATCTTAGTCTAATTGTTGTATTTGTATTTCAAATGTTGATAAGCTACCTGCCTAAATATTTTTTTCTTGTTTAAAGACATGCATTCCTCATGTGTAACAATGTGGCGAATATATATGTAAATGATGGTGTCCAGATGGTAAGCAAAGAATCGTGACACTGTAACCTACCAAACATGTCATATATGGTATTGGACACAGGAGTGGCTACCCAACCCTGTATAAACGTTAAGCAAGAAAAACTTCAACAACAATATTGCCAAGTCAACTAAAAAAATAATCCAACTCAGTGTGACGTACGTCTAGTTTGACTAGTGAATTTTCCCTGATATGATGGATGATTTAAAGGGACCTTTAGCTTTTCATAACATTAGAACCCCTGAACATTTGTTGTAACTTTTCGTTTGCCAGAACGCATTCCACCGGGACTCATGTAGGATACAGCGACGAGATCAAAGAGACAGACCGAGGGATCTTAGGGGAGACTATCGGCGCTATCAAAGACAGTAGTTTTCCCTGATACGAGACGCAGTTGCTTGCCGCTAATTTCGCGTCTCGGTGTCAATCGAGGAACCGAGCGAACGGGGGAAAGCGAAACGGGCAGCAGCGAGCGGATACGAAGACCAGGGGGCGGCTTCTTCTCTTGATTTGGCGGTCAGATCCCCAAAAGTTCGTGAGATCAAATAAGTTGTCAAGTTTATCATGTCCCACTCAACTTACATTTCATTTTAGCTAAATAGACCATGTAGAACTAGACACGTTATCACTCGCTGGCCAGATCTTTACAGAAGCACTAGCTTTATTGAAATCTTGTTATAGATTTTCCCCTGGATTTTATATATATTTGCAGTGATTTCTATTTCTGTGCAAAGCGGTAATATATATTGTGTAAAGTGATCAGTGGTCTAGCTCAGTCATTCTATTTAAAGGGATTCTGTGTTAATTTAAATCTATTTAATTAAACCATCTCAAGAGTTCCAGTTTTAAATATAATGATCTATCTATTATATTATTTCAAAAGATAATAGATGCTTAAATTAACTTTTAAAGTCGCGAAGGAATTTATAATTAATAAATTCAGTTAAGTCCTAGTTTTATAGATGTGGGTTTTTAACCACTAGAATTCGCGCAGTGTTTATTAAATACATAATTAAATACTCGAGTGTATTATAGGCTTAACGGGAAATTCATCGCGCTTTAGAAGGTTATTTGTTTTCGGTATATTACATGTCTTTTTTTTCTTTCATACAGAGTGATCGTAACCTGTGCGATCCCAGCATTAAGAAAGCAATAAAGAAATCAATCTAAGCAAAGCAAAGCATAAACAGTGTGTAGAGTTCCCCTGACGCAGAACTTGTTGAGACTGTGTAAATTTTTAATCTTTGAGGCGATTCTATGTTTGGAATTCCGCTATCTAACTTATAGCAAAGAAAGCACACCCAAAGACAAATTTAACGCACCATCAAACAACTTAAGTCGTAACGGGAAGAAGAACACTGGCCCGAGCTTTGTTAGTTTACTGACACAGAGAGATAATTCATAATTTCCTGAACAGTGATGTGACTAGTTTTCTCACTGGACTTAAACCATACCTCACGGATAAAGTGTACCAGCACGCGTAAGAATTTTATTATCCGCGGCATAGTCAAATAGACCACACCATCCTCACCCCGGTATCAGAGACCGTGCCCTCCCATAGAAACTGTTATTAAGAAAAGAGACACAACTACAGATTCATTTTCCAGCGATTACGGGATCCTTTTATGTGCTGACCGCCTACCCGATAATCTGGGGCTAGAACTTGAACAAACACTCATACATTTAGTTGAGGTGTAACTGCTGTTGTGTTATTCTATGGAGTGCAAGATTTTTTCACAATCGGTAAGTGAGAGCAAGATGAGTGAAGGCCTTTGCTAGCGCGTGTATGAATGACAGGAAATTAATTCTTTTGTGTGACCATTTTGTTAACTTGCTTACCTGGTAACATATATCTTTTCTGTATACCCTACATTGTTCCTTTAAGTGGGATAGTTGATAATTTGTTAACTCTGTTTAAAACCACCTCCTTTCCATTTGCTTAGTAAAGGGAAGAACAGCTGGGAAGAACAGGTTTTTTTTTCTATCACTTATACCTAACTTGGTAACACCTCTTTCAGAGTAATTAACTTTACTGTTAGGTTAACGTACCCGTGTTCCTGATATTATCTATCTCTGGACTGGGTTTGTCTTTGTCTAATGAGCGGGAAAGGCTTAGTCGATACCAATCTTCTTCACCCCCTCCCAAACTTGTTATTTGCATTTGTGTACTTATGATAATTTATGTAATATCTGATATTTTTAGTGATTGATGTTTAAAGTGAATAAAATCACCTAAACTCATTTAGTTCTGTGTGTTGGATATACCCAAAGCCCAACATTTCCCCTATTCGTTTAATATAGTTTGTATCAACGTCGTGTGTGTGTTTGAAAACACCGAATCGGTGAGCGCGCAGATGCGAGTCTGGAAAACTGGCAAATAATTGTTTGACCAGGAGAGTGAAAGAGAAGATTGAGAGACACGATTTGTCGTAAATAAGTCTGTCTTTACTCTCCTCCAGCATGCTGTGAAGTAACTATTAGATCTCTACATTTTCTATCACTGAGCTTTCCATCATCATTTTCCACTCTAAACCGGACCACTATTTCTACGACTCTTTTCTCTCAAAATAAATTTACGACAATATTTTGGCCGGCTCGTCTGGGATAATTTTGAGATACATTTGATGCACACATATTTGTGGGCTGGTTCTGGGATCTTGAGCTACATTTGAGGCAATCGCATAGCCGGGTTAAAGATATTTTGAGTCTGATTTAGTTTGGGTCTAACTAGGTAGAGTGTGAATGATTTGTCTTTGTGAATTAGGGAAATAAATAAATAATTACACCCCTAGACAAACGTTCTTTAAGTATTTGGGTTGTCCACACAGCATATTTACAGGTTGTTTTCTCTCCACAGCAGTAGAAAGTACAGATAAACAAATATATTTGCTATTTTAATTATCCTCTGGCGGAGATAATTATATTTCTTTCTTTATAAAAGTTGCTGGGATTGCGTGATTGTTTTACAGTCACTAAGGTTTTTGAAGTCAAAAAGAGTTGAGCTTAGCTAAAGACGGATTGTTCTGATTTTTAAAAATTAAGTTAACAACGTCTCATCTCAATAATTGACTTTAGGGACGGAGTTTGTTGTCAGAGATTTAAAATTTAGGGGAAATTTTTTTTTCCTTTTAAATTGTTTTAATATAAATTTTTCTCTACTGTTAGTAAAAGTAGATTCTTTTCCAGTGTAACTTACCATTTAGTGGCATAGTCGCTTGCGTTTAGAGCCTTAATTGCCAGATAATAGCAGCGATAAGTTTGCACAGTACAGGTAGGAGGTAACACAGGTAAATTTGTACTTGTGTTTTTTTCTCGTAGCGGTTCAGAGTTCCTCCCTTTCGTTTTTCTTCTTACTAGTTCTCTAAGCATACTTCATCTTATTCTTTAACAATGGCAGAGAGGATAAAGATGAGGTCCATCTTGAGGCTGGAAGCGAAAGAGGCAGGATTAGATGCAGAAGCTGCAACCGCGTTTATTAACCAGGAATTGGAAATATATGACGCGGAGCAACAGAGAGCCGAAGCTGAGAGGAAGGCGGAGCAACAGAGAGCAGAAGCTGAGAGGAAGGAAGAGAAAGAAAGAACAGAGAGGAGAGAAGCCCAGGAGAGGGCAGATAAGAAAGAAGCGGAAGAACGTCTTTTGGAACAGAAGAAAATTGAAGCAGAGATGGAAACTCGCAGAGAGAGAGAGAGAGAGACAAGGAAAGACAGCATCAACTGGCGCTTAAGGCTCTAGAGAGTCGGGGCGCCTCTACTTCGACTAACGGAGAGCCGTCTTCGCCCCAGTCTCAATCAATGGACCTCTCCAGTACTCAATCTGCCCAATTAACTGCTATGTCGTTTTCTTTAGAATCTTTTCCTAGCCCTAACGAAAAAATTGACAGCTACCTAGAAAAATTCGAGAGACTCGCGAATCTTTATGGGTTAGAGAGTACCCGCTGGGCGCTCAAACTTTCAACGTCACTGAAAGGCAATGCTTATGACGTGTACACAAAGCTGGGACCGAATCAACATGATTACGACATGTTGAAAAAAGGCCTTACTACAGCAGTTTGAGATGACTGCCCGAAAGTTTCTGCAGTTGTTCAGAAACAGCCGAAAAGAGAGCACGGAAACATTTCCCCAGTTCTCTTCACGTCTCACGGGTTATCTGACAAAGTGCATTGAATTATCTGACCTACCTCTTTCATATGAGGGACTCCTCGAACTTGTTCTCGTGGAGCAGATAAAATCCACTTTGTCGAATGAAACACGTAGATTTTTGGCGGAACAGGGGGCAGTCAGGCTTGAAGACATACTCAATAAAGCCGAACGCTATAGCAATGCAATGGCCGAACTTCCCAGCACTAAACGTAAACCCACCGATGAGCCATCTCGAAAACAGAATCTAGAGCAGGCATCCTATTCTTCCACTTCCTCTCAACATTATAACCAACGAGATAACAATACCCAGAAACCCCCCCAGGAAAAATCGAAATTCTACAAAAACCGATACCCCCCCAACACAAATTCTGATCAACCCAACAAGCCTACGTGGCAGCGCGGCCACCAAGGTCAAGGAAAAGGGAAGACCCCTACACCAGGAACGTCTGATCAGGGCAAACAAACCGGTGCAAACCGCATTGGATGTTTGCATACAGCCTCGAAAGGTAGAGTCAATGTCAGTGATTCTCAACCTGAGGGGGACCGACCCTCAACTCGAGGAACTGTAATTTTGAACGGTACCTCTACTACTTGTCTTTTTGACACTGGATTAAGTTTTGACTGTATTGTCGCTAGGCACCTAGTCAAACCCGGTCAGGAGACAGAGGAAACCGTCAAACTTAGTGGAGTTTTCAGGAGTGATGCACCCAGGACGCTTCCTATCGCACTGGTAGAAATACACTCTGACTTTGTCAGAGGAGTTATTAAAGCGGCCATAATGGATGATCCGATCTACCCAGTTATCCTGGGATGTAGATATGTGTTCATTGGGAGACCTAAGGAGCCGATTGTGGCAGCGGTAACCACAAGAGGGCAAGCCAAGAAGGAGAGGGAGCCTACGCCAAACTTGTTGCCGAATGAACTGAAGGAGGCGCAACAAAAGGACCCTACTCTGGAGCCCTGCTTTAAAAAACTGCCCATGGCTAAGGACCCCAGACACAACGGAGACATCTTTTCTAAGGATGGTGTATTGTATCGTAGAACGGGCAACCCGGACACGGGGAATAACCAGCTCCTAGTACCGACGCAGTACAGAAACCAGATCTTAGAAATGGGGCACTCTCTTCCCTTTAGCGGACACATGGGACAAAACGCCACTATTCAGCGAATAAAAAAACCACTATTGGTGGCCAGGAATGAACTCTGACATTGTCAGGTATGTGAAATCCTGCGCCCAGTGCCAACGGGTAGCACCCAAGCACTTGACACCCCCAGTACCTATGGGGCAAATGCCAATAGTAGGTACTCCATTTGAACGGGTTGCTGTCGACATTATTGGTCCCCTGGAAAAGACCAAAAGAAGGAACAGGTTCATCCTGACCTTAGTTGACACTTGCACTATGTGGGCCGAAGCCGTACCGCTACCATGCACTAATTCCAAGCATGTCGCAGAAGCCCTTGTGCAAATTTTTACACGGTTGGGATTCCCTCAACAAGTTTTGACGGACAATGGATCCCAATTCCGTAGCCTGTTAATGGAGGAGATCTTTAAGATCTTGAGGGCCAAACATATCCACACAAGTCCCTACCATCCGGCCGGAAATGGGCTCATGGAACGTTTTAACGGTACCCTCACCACGATGTTACGTAAGCTGGGTCAGGAGAAACCGGAAGACTGGGACCAATATATATCGGCTGCCTTATTCGCCTACCGAGAGGTACCCCAAACGTCTACGGGTTTTGCGCCAGCTACACTTTTATTTGGCAGACCTATTAAGGGGCCACTAGAAGCCTTACTTCGGTCCCTGACAGACCAGAAGGCTGACGAGACAGTCGTCTCTGCAAGCAAGTATGTATCTGAGCTTAAGAAAAGGCTAAAGCTAGGATGGGATCTAGCTACTACCAACCTTAAGAAAGCCCGCGCTAAAATTACTAAAAGATACAACAAAGCTGCAAAAGAGAGAGAACTACAACCAGGGGAGAAAGTCCAATTGCTACTTCCAACCGGAAGCAATAAACTTCGCATCGGATGGGAAGGACCGTTTACCGTCCTTGAAAAGATCTCACGTACCAACTACAAGATCTCCATCAAAGGAAAGGAGAAGGTCTTCCACATAAATCTGCTAAAGAAATATTTGGAAAGACCGGTGCCATCCTCCGAGCATCTCCTGGCTGTCGCCATAGCAACGGAAGACGAGGAAGATGATGATGGTTGCATGGAGTATCCACTGCAACCCACAGAATCCTTTAAAGATGTCAAGTTCGGCGACAATCTCTCACCAGAACAACAAACAGAAACTAGGGCTCTACTAAAACAGTACAGTGCAGTTTTAACGGATGTACCTGGTCGAACAAATCTCATTGAATTTGATATGAAATTAACAAACGAGACCCCTGTTCAAACCAGAGTTTACCCCATCCCGTACGCTAAAGCTGATGCACTTCGCGGAGAAATAGACAAGCTGCGTCAGGCAGGAATTATCAGTGAGTCTACATCTCCTTACAGCTCGAGCGTAGTGCTGTTGCAGAAGCCCAATAAGGAAGTTCGGCTGTGCATTGATTACAGGTTGCTAAACGCTGTAACGGAATTCCAGCCCGAACCTCTCCAAACTGTTTCTGAGTTGTTCACCAAGCTCAGCAAAGCTAAGATCTTCTCCAAGATTGACCTCAGTAAAGATTATTATCAAATACCAGTCAAGGAGGAAATTAAACCTTTGTTAGCTTTCAGCACTAGTGAAGGACATTACACATTTAACGTGATGCCGTTCGGTTTGCATAACGCACCAGGAGTGTTCACCAGGATGATGAGGAAGCTTCTAGAACCTTTGCAAAGTCCCCATATCCATAATTTCATGGATGACATCTTAATTGCATCGGAAACCTATGAAGAACATATTGCTACGGTTGCTATGCTCCTCAGGAGACTACAGGAAACGGGTCTCACAGCCAGACCTAGCAAATGTCTCATCGGGTTTGAACAGTTAGACTTCCTGGGGCACACTATTTCTCACGGATGCAGTTGGCCTATTAAGAAGAACGTGGAGAAAATAATGGCAGCAAAAAGACCCCGAACGAAGAAAGACGTACGTTCCTTCATATCGCTATGTGCATACTATCAGAAATACATCCAGAATTTCAACGGACTGACGGCACCTCTGACTGACCTCACAAAGAAAGGTTGTCCTGATAAGGTCATATGGGATCAAAAGTGCGAACACGCGTATAGCACTTTGAAAGGACAGTTGTCTGCATACCCCATTTTGAGGTTGCCTGACCTCAAGAAACCTTTTGTACTGAGAGTCGACGCGTCAGGTCAGGGCATCGGGTCAACACTGCTTCAAGCCGATGACAGTGACCTGAACATGCTATTTCCAGTTGCCTATGGCAGTCGGAAATTAAATAAAGCGGAACGGAACTACAGCGTAGTTGAAAGGGAATGTCTTGCTCTGATTGACGGTATCAGACGCCATCATGAGTTTCTTTATGGTACATCGTTCACGGTGCAAACAGACCACGCTCCGTTAGCATTTCTTGGTGCCAATAAAGAATTTAACGCTAGGATCATGCGTTGGGCCCTCCTTCTGAGCGTCTATTCTTTCAAAGTGGAATATATTCCGGGAAGACAGAATGTCGGGGCTGATTTTCTGAGTAGAAACTGGTCTACAGAGGAAGAAGAGCAAACTGAAGATACCACTCATCCTAAAATCACCAATCAGGTCACCTCCATTGTCAAAAATGAAAACATGAAAAATGGTTTCATGTCTAAAAGTGGGGACGATTGTGACGTACGTCTAGTTTGACTAGTGAATTTCCCTGATATGATGGATGATTTAAAGGGACCTTTAGCTTTTCATAACATTAGAACCCCTGAACATTTGTTGTAACTTTTCGTTTGCCAGAACGCATTCCACCGGGACTCATGTAGGATACAGCGACGAGATCAAAGAGACAGACCGAGGGATCTTAGGGGAGACTATCGGCGCTATCAAAGACAGTAGTTTTCCCTGATACGAGACGCAGTTGCTTGCCGCTAATTTCGCGTCTCGGTGTCAATCGAGGAACCGAGCGAACGGGGGAAAGCGAAACGGGCAGCAGCGAGCGGATACGAAGACCAGGGGGCGGCTTCTTCTCTTGATTTGGCGGTCAGATCCCCAAAAGTTCGTGAGATCAAATAAGTTGTCAAGTTTATCATGTCCCACTCAACTTACATTTCATTTTAGCTAAATAGACCATGTAGAACTAGACACGTTATCACTCGCTGGCCAGATCTTTACAGAAGCACTAGCTTTATTGAAATCTTGTTATAGATTTTCCCCTGGATTTTATATATATTTGCAGTGATTTCTATTTCTGTGCAAAGCGGTAATATATATTGTGTAAAGTGATCAGTGGTCTAGCTCAGTCATTCTATTTAAAGGGATTCTGTGTTAATTTAAATCTATTTAATTAAACCATCTCAAGAGTTCCAGTTTTAAATATAATGATCTATCTATTATATTATTTCAAAAGATAATAGATGCTTAAATTAACTTTTAAAGTCGCGAAGGAATTTATAATTAATAAATTCAGTTAAGTCCTAGTTTTATAGATGTGGGTTTTTAACCACTAGAATTCGCGCAGTGTTTATTAAATACATAATTAAATACTCGAGTGTATTATAGGCTTAACGGGAAATTCATCGCGCTTTAGAAGGTTATTTGTTTTCGGTATATTACATGTCTTTTTTTTCTTTCATACAGAGTGATCGTAACCTGTGCGATCCCAGCATTAAGAAAGCAATAAAGAAATCAATCTAAGCAAAGCAAAGCATAAACAGTGTGTAGAGTTCCCCTGACGCAGAACTTGTTGAGACTGTGTAAATTTTTAATCTTTGAGCGATTCTATGTTTGGAATTCCGCTATCTAACTTATAGCAAAGAAAGCACACCCAAAGACAAATTTAACGCACCATCAAACAACTTAAGTCGTAACGGGAAGAAGAACACTGGCCCGAGCTTTGTTAGTTTACTGACACAGAGAGATAATTCATAATTTCCTGAACAGTGATGTGACTAGTTTTCTCACTGGACTTAAACCATACCTCACGGATAAAGTGTACCAGCACGCGTAAGAATTTTATTATCCGCGGCATAGTCAAATAGACCACACCATCCTCACCCCGGTATCAGAGACCGTGCCCTCCCATAGAAACTGTTATTAAGAAAAGAGACACAACTACAGATTCATTTTCCAGCGATTACGGGATCCTTTTATGTGCTGACCGCCTACCCGATAATCTGGGGCTAGAACTTGAACAAACACTCATACATTTAGTTGAGGTGTAACTGCTGTTGTGTTATTCTATGGAGTGCAAGATTTTTTCACAATCGGTAAGTGAGAGCAAGATGAGTGAAGGCCTTTGCTAGCGCGTGTATGAATGACAGGAAATTAATTCTTTTGTGTGACCATTTTGTTAACTTGCTTACCTGGTAACATATATCTTTTCTGTATACCCTACATTGTTCCTTTAAGTGGGATAGTTGATAATTTGTTAACTCTGTTTAAAACCACCTCCTTTCCATTTGCTTAGTAAAGGGAAGAACAGCTGGGAAGAACAGGTTTTTTTTTCTATCACTTATACCTAACTTGGTAACACCTCTTTCAGAGTAATTAACTTTACTGTTAGGTTAACGTACCCGTGTTCCTGATATTATCTATCTCTGGACTGGGTTTGTCTTTGTCTAATGAGCGGGAAAGGCTTAGTCGATACCAATCTTCTTCACCCCCTCCCAAACTTGTTATTTGCATTTTGTGTACTTATGATAATTTATGTAATATCTGATATTTTTAGTGATTGATGTTTAAAGTGAATAAAATCACCTAAACTCATTTAGTTCTGTGTGTTGGATATACCCAAAGCCCAACATTTCCCCTATTCGTTTAATATAGTTTGTATCAACGTCGTGTGTGTGTTTGAAAACACCGAATCGGTGAGCGCGCAGATGCGAGTCTGGAAAACTGGCAAATAATTGTTTGACCAGGAGAGTGAAAGAGAAGATTGAGAGACACGATTTGTCGTAAATAAGTCTGTCTTTACTCTCCTCCAGCACGCTGTGAAGTAACTATTAGATCTCTACATTTTCTATCACTGAGCTTTCCATCATCATTTTCCACTCTAAACCGGACCACTATTTCTACGACTCTTTTCTCTCAAAATAAATTTACGACACTCAGCCATCCGAGGCAGACGTAGATTCGTTGGTAACGAGTCTTATAAAGCACAATGTTTGTATTTGGTCTAATTTTAAGAACTATCTTCGTTGACCACGGACAACTCCATCAGTGCTCCGATCTCCTCAATTAGATCGCAGAAGGAGGATCTCAGCACAGTGTACGAACTCAGTAGCACCGACGAGAATCCCAATGTGTGTATATAGGAATCACACATTCTATAAATATATTTGGTTTCTAATTTTTAAATTTCGCCTGGGCAGGGGCCATATGGCCTACTCTTTACGATTTTCAACTGCCGTGGAATTTTTATCGTGCGCAACTTGCACACGGGACCTCCTATTTTTTCGCCCTTATCCGAGAAGGCTAGGCATCCAATCTCACTACCCATGGGACCAGTGGGGAGTATGACATCATTGGGACCACTGGTTCTGAAAAAAAATTTCTATAAATTATATTCCCTCTTTTGGGAATCGAACCTGGTACCTCTAGAATTCGAGGCGGACGCCACACCTCTAAGTCACTCCGACCCCCACAGCACAACGTAGAGCAGATGATGAGAACTACAAGTGCCAGTGGAACAAGAGATGAGAAAGAGACGTTGGCTATGAATAGTACGCACGTTGAGGAAAGTGGTTGAAAGTGTTGTATCACCCGGATAAGAGAAGTACAGGTACAATTAAAAAAAACACAGAGAAGAGAGATGGAGATAATAATGACAGGGATGACCAAGATAGGGAATGACCTTGAGTTGAAAGTAAACGATACTGGACAGGTGGACTTGGCGTACCTTTATTGAAGACCTATGCTCCTTTGGGAACTAATGTATGCAATCAAATTATAGTGCACGCCTGTTTACGTTATGTAACGTAGTAGTCAGGTTATGTAATGTAGTAGTCAAGTTATGTAATGTAGTAGTCAAGTATTCCCGCCTTTGCCAAGAATTTGTATATTCTTTGGTCAACAAATAAAAGGTGAGGGTCGAGAACGATATCTTACATTTGAACAACCAGTCAACACGCCTCTTCACTCTGAGCAGCTACTAAGTAAATTAGTGAGTAGAGCTTGTTATCACTTTAGAGTCCGGCCTAATTTGTTTGGACACCGGAGTAAGGGTCACTGGATGGACCCATCGGTTTGACTTTCTGAACAGGTTTGGACAAGGATGGTCCCGTTAATGGTATTAACTGATTTGTGTGGGTGTCAAACCGGTTTATCGCAGGGGGAAAAAGTTAGATGAGAGTAGTAATGGTTCGCTTCTATTTTATTATGATATTAGGCGTGTTTGAAATTATGTGAGATTATGTTATTTTTTTTCTTTAAACTTCCTTTTTGTCGACTTCTTTATTTTTGTTTTATTGATGTTTTTGTGGCTTACCGTTTCTTCAGGATGAAGTAGCTGGTCCCATGTCCAACCCTTCTGAGATGCCTTTTACGATATGCGTGGTAGGTTAAAGTGTTACTATTTGCTCCCCTTTCGGACCCCGGTAGCCCGCGGGTGTTTGAAGCTCAACACAAAAATAAGAATATTCAACTCACATGTCAAGTCAGTCCTATTGTATGGCTCTGAAAAATGGAGAACAACAAAAACAGCATTCAAGAAGTTATAGACTTTCATAAGGGTGTCTGCATAAAGCTGAATGATTAAAATGGTACATCAAGGTCACCAATATGGAACTGATAAGAACCAAACGAGTACCAGTGGAACAAGATTTGAGAAGAAGAAGCTCTCGGTGAATAGATTTGGCACTGTGTAAACCTGCTGATAGTCATACAAGGCATTCATTCGTCTGGAATCCCCACGATAACAGAAGCAAATGTTGAGCGAAAAAAAAAAAAACATGGTGGAGAGAACTGGCAAAAGAAATAAACAATATGGGGAAGACACGTGGAAAGACCAAGGGCTGATGGCCTGATATAGGAAGCATTGGCAAACGTTTGTTGAAGGTTTATGCTTCAATGGGAGCTAAAAGGTAAAGATACCTACTTACTTACTTAGTCGTTCCCCTTCTACCGTGAGGTGTAGAGGGTAGAGGTTGGAAGAGAGAGCGCCAGACTATCCTATCGGCTGTCTTCCTCCTGGCCTGGTTCCATTCTAGTCCTCGGTCCTTCAAAGATTGTCTAATGTTGTCCTCCCAGCGGACTCTGGGTCGTCCTGGGGTCTGGATCCCTGGCTCTTTTTTTCCCATGCTTGTCGTGGTAGCCGATCTTCTCCCATTCTGCAGACATGGCCAAACCATCTTAGTTGGGACTGTCCTACTTGGGTCTGCAGGGGGTGGAATTTTAGGCCTTGACGTATCGTCTAGGTAAAGATGAATGTTTGTTTCTTGCGCTAAGGAGGTGTACTATAGATGCTCCAGGACAACCAGGAAGGCAAACACTTCTTCACGTGCGATGCCAGCTGGTCTAGGCGATCATGTCTCTCCACAACGTCCTGTCCACAATGCTGATTATCAATTCTGCTGTTGACTTATGTCCCATGATGTCAAACTGTCGAGATCTTCTATCTTTGTCGTACTTTATATCGTTTCTTTCATTTTTTCCCCTATTATCATAGTATGTTGCAGGTTTACTCTTCGCACAACATACTCAAAGAAAGCCGATAGCTTCCCTCTTTTATAAGTAACGAGTGTTATTTACGCACTGGCATCGGAATCTTTGTTACTGCTTTAACTTTCCATGGTCTTCTTAGCAGTCTGTTGTTTAATCACATCTCTGTGACCTCCAGGGATTTTCTTACTTAATGACTAGTGAACGGGCTGCGACTCAGGGGCGACAAGCGGTGTATACTATAAGGGGTGTCAGTATCAAAAGTCCAGTGGGGAACGCGCAGTGGCGACTCGTTGACTTCGCGCTGGTGTCTCAGTGTGTGCGACGGAACGAACGGAATAATTTGTCTTCTCCTTGTTACTTTCACAATTGCCTCCACGGCTGGCGGAGTTGTGGAATTTAAAGTTGCTACCATAAGTGAAATGGGTTCATTTTCGATGCAAGACAACAGGAAGCTGAGACGCTTGGGAGTCATGACCCAAGTGGGCCCGCCCCCCTTAGAGTGTAAAGGAGTATATAGGGCCGAAACACTTGTCGGACGGGGGGACTTGTTCTGATGATCAGATTGCTTCCTGTTGTATCGCTCTGTAAAGAGTTTTCTATCATGGCCGATTGTCCATGACTAATTTCCATGTGACAGGAAAGGCTCTGTAAAACACGGAAGAACTCTCTTTGTTACTTACTTGAGTTTTGTTCCTTCCCTTGCATGTATGAACTCTCCATCTTGTGCAAGATGTGCTGTTTTACTTCTTGCGATGGGGAGCTCATGTGGATGATGTGCAGATAATTGGTAGATTGGGTGTCATCCCGAACACACCCAAGCTTTCTCACCCCTTTTCACCTTGTTAACAACAGGGCAGTTATGAGAAACTTTCCTTGTTGTTGTTTTTTATTTTAATTGTTTGTTTTTTTAGAAAGGGGAGGGCACACACACATACATTCACACAGTTTTACAGTATTGATCTAGTATATTTGGACCGGGGGGTGTGGCGGGGGGGGGTGGGGGGGGGGGGGTGGGGGGTGGGGGGGGGGGGGGGGGGGGGGGGGGGGGGGTGGGGGGGGGGGGGGGGGGGGGGGGGGGTGGGGGGGGGGGGGGGGGGGGGGGGGGGGGGGGAAAGAAGATACTATATTTAGATATCGGAATTCTGATTTCATTATCTTGAATTTACCACACTATAGATCCTAATTATAACCCATCAAGGGTTGAACGGCATACTTAGCATATAAAAAAATAAAGATTCTTGATATCCATAATAGAGTGCACGATTGGCCCGTTCTGTGACATAAAAATACACGCACACACACAAGACTCTCACGTTATTGGTAGAAAGTGCGGCCTGGACACTATTTGTCCTTTGTCACGCTTTTTCGAGCTACTCATAATCTCAAATGTGCACTAACATTCACACAACTTTATATACACCTCCCAGCCATAATGCTTTACATGGTCATAATTTCCCGTTTCGCTCCTTATCCCACAGGAAGCCTACACAAAAGCATTCATGCGCTCTTTTAGATGTAGTCTCTGTAGCTATTTGTATTATGCCATGAGTTGAGATTGAAAACCTTGTAAATAACCTTTTAGTAAGGTAAATGATAGTAACATTGCCCTTGTAGAAACACCTCAACCAGATTTGGACTCAAACTGACGACAACTTGGTTTCTGATTGATCAATCTATATCCTTTAGCTCCCCTAGGAGCATGAGCTCCAACAAACACACGCCGTCAGTTCTAATCTCGTCATTTTCATACTTCTCTTCTCTTACACTGGGGATGGTACGGCTTTCAACAGATTTAATTAATGTCGGTTGTGATGATGCGGTTGTGCGATCTCACGTCCACTCCGTCAGTATCAGTTTTTTCTTCATTTTTCTCTTCCTCTCATTCATCGCTTTTATTTGGCATAATTATTGCACTTTCATTCATTATTATGTGACATATTTTATGCACCATATTTTTTACTCTCTATGCTGAATCTAGTATGGGAAAGTCTCTAACACTCCACTACCCTACGGAAGTATTTGCTATAGGACTGTCTTTATCTTGTTTACCACTCCTCAGACGTATTTACGTAACAATACCCAGTCATTAGACCGGTCACCCGCTTATCTCTTTCTCCCAGTCTGACCACCTTTGGAAACGTGTCGGTCCAACATTTGACCCCAGTGAAAAGCTGCTGATCCTGTTGACACAAGCTTGTGTTGTGCGTACGATAAAAGAAGACAACATTGTATGACCAGACATCTGTCTGGCGGAGGTACGCAGATAAAGGAGATAATTGGATAACCTGTCGGGGTAGACATCTTGGCGGAAGACATTACGCCAGGAAAACATGGTTACAATATTGAAGGAGGCCGATAGGTGCAGCCGGAACAATATTACGTCTTATTATAAAGAGGTCACGCGTGGATATTAAATTTAATATTTTGAACCACGTGAGAGTATTATTTTTCGAATTTTAAAAGCCCCTACCTACATAGTGCTGAACGAGATTTGATTGATTGGTTTGAAGTGAGAGCCGGAATATACAATGCATTCTATTGGAACATTTGGAGAAAACACAATCAGTGATTTGAACTGAGAATGAGAGATATAATCTAGCGAACTCAGAAACACATAACAGACAGCTTCGCAACTTCAACCGAGCAACTCCCAAGAAGCCAGAAAGAGAAGGATCGGACCTAGAATTCCTATATCAAAAGTGACAGATCGACTGTATTTGGGCAACTCTGAAACGTTAAGAGTAAACCCGCATATTTAAATACACAGACTGTAAAACGTCAGGACCAGGACTTTACACATTAAGACTGGAAATCTAGGAATTGGATCCGCAGTCATAAGAGAAATAATATCCCAGACCAAGTGTATCATAGAACATCCGTCGAAGAGAAATTACTAGTTGCCCATGCCAAGTGATTCATAGAACACCGTTGTAAGAGGAATGTATCAGACCAAATCGATTCGAGAGCATATGCACCAAAATTGCTCGCGTCCATCTGAAAATCTGCGCAAGGAGATTGTATATTCCCAAATAAAAGTTGTGAACATTTCTATTACAAACGTAATATTAACATGTTTTCTTGCTAGTTTATATATATGAGGCTGGCAACCTCAACATATGAAGATAGTATATTCATGAACCCCTACAGCAAGAGCTGGTGATTGTTTCTGACTAATCGTGCGGGAAACCCGACAGCAGAGCGACCCCGGACTCCGACTGGAGCAGTGATGAGTGATGACTACATCACATGTGCCTCCAGTGTAACATATTATCTTGTGAGATTTTTGTACCTTTTTGATTGTAATTCAGGCAAATCATTATTCACGCACCCCAGAAGCAATTTCCTAGTTAACACCCAGAAGGATATTGGTGAATTTTCATCATATTCCCCGAGTTACACTGTGTGCTCGAGAATTTAATTCTTCTGAGAGGTTAACATTGGTGGGTGGAGCGCATGACAATGGGCCTGTTAGTTTGCGGCGAACAAATGTACTCAGCAGGCTTTTGCTTCTTTCTATTTGTCTAAAGTTCGTGGTTACAAGCCATCAGACGATTTGTGGTACTAATGCCGCTAGTGTGAGAGAAAAGCATCCACCATAACCGCCTACAGTGGAAGAGAGTGTGGAGAAGGCTTTAGTCATCAAAATTGATGAACCACTGCTGCAATACTCACTCATACAAGCTAAGTGCTAACTAAAAGGCACCAGCAAAAATGACATTTCAGTTAAACTTTAAGTATAAAGTCAAAGTTCCACCTACGTCTCAATGACGAGAAATTTATAACTATCAAAATTCCACTAATCTTTTCATATTTATTTTAACCTGTTAAAGACTATTTCACTATTAAATTTGTTACCTGTTGTTTTAAAACTAAACAATAATAGTTGATTCAGTTATATGTATGAAAGCAAACGTATGAACCAGAATAGTTAATCTATATATATAAATACTTAGACATATATTTACACTAAACAGAGCTATACCTTATAAGAGGAATTTCGTTGGATTTCACCAACTGGGGGCTTGAACGGGCTAAACCATTGCTTAAATCCTTCACAAAAGGCGACGGACCAGATATAATGCGTTAACAATTGTTCAGCACAATGCAATATTGTTCGTTACTTCTGGAAATATCTTGTGAACGTCATCAGGTAGAAGTATTATTAACCTTCTATCTACATCGCTCCCAAGAGTAATCTTACGCGCAGGTAGATACCCTAGACGCACATATTAAATACTCTTGAGTTTTTGTTACTGTTGGACCACTACTGCAAAGCAGGGGAGGCAATCAGTGACATCGGTCTAATTTATCATAGAACGATTGAAATGTTAGGCAAGATCGCCGATGTGGAACTAATGAAAAGAAACATAAACACGTGCCATGGAATAATATATGAGAAGAAGACGGTGGCAATGAATTGGACACATATTGAGGAAAACTGTTGATAGCATTACAAGGTAGTTCTCGTTCTGGAATCCCCAGGATACGAGAGGTGTAAGAAGATTGACAAACACAAGAAAAAGAGGATTGAAGACAAAAATGACTTGGAAAAAAGACAACATGAAATAATCGAAACCAGGCAACGTCTCCAGTCTAATCTGATGTAAAAATGGGTACATGAATCTGCTCTTGAGTTCTGAAACGCAAAGGCAGCGAGGAAGGAAACTGAATCACCCCACGTCTTACAGCTGAGACCTAGTATAGAAGAAGTCTTTAACACATCACTCCCCTACGGCAATATCTGCTATGGGACCACATTTAGCACTGCACTTTAATAGTTCTGCTACTTCCTGGATTACATCTGCAACCCAAGGCATGAGTCAAGAAAATGTAACGATACACAGTCAGCTAGACATGACAGAGGTACAGCCTAGGATGTGAAAAAAATGTTAACAGTCTATTGTTGAACCCGATACTAGAACTTCACGTCTTATGTTTGACGTAACAGGTGGCATTATTTACAGACAAAAAAAAAAAAACACGATTTTATAATCAGCAGAAGTAGAACAAGAACCCATGTTTCTATTCGTGCCGTTGTTGTCTTTGGTTTGGATGTTATCCTTCTTCTCAATTAGTGTGCTATCGTTTCCGATACAATTAGTTGCTATTGTTTCCGTATCTGCTAATCATTTGTAAGTTTAGACTAACTTCTTCCACGTCAAGGCGCCAACCAGACTTCTTGACTCCAGTTGACTTAACTATATTTTTAGCAAGGATAGTGTGACCAAGTTAATCCTGTGGTTGCGTCTCATTATGAGGATAAGATGCGTCAAATATGATATAACAGTTGTAACATGTTGGCAGTGTAAATCTTAGATTTCCGAAATGATACGGTAAGCGTTCCTTGGATGCGTTGCTATTTTTTATTTTATTTTTTGTCCGGAAAGAGTATAACACTTGTCATTGCCCTTCAGTATGAAGGAAATTGTTCGGGGACAGAATGTCAGAGGGGGTGGTGAATGAAGGATTGAGAAGGATCTAGACGGAAACAAGACGAGAAGCCGAAAAGGGGGCCGGGTGGTGGGGGTGCACGGACGATCTGGTTTATGCAGGTGCACCGAGATATTTTACACCTAACAGAAATATTGATACAGGTAATAGAGGTAACAAGAATGCGAAAAAAACAGGGACAGTAGAAGACTTCCTGCAAATAAATAATCTTTCTAGAGAATACATATCCAATAAGTTTGCTACTTCGCAAGATGGTAACTTTTCTTTAACGCTGTGATTGAGAGATAAAATAATAGTTATTTCTGTTTTAAACCAATGGAAATTAAGGACTAAGGTTTGATGTATTCAGAAATTCTACGCGTGTCATGTTATGGGTACTTTTTTTTTAATAGATGAAATGTATTCGCAGCAGCATTGATTGGCTATAATAGATCTACAACATTCTCATATTCTTATCTTCATGGTAGAAACCATGGTAGACGTTTTGCACGTAGGGAAAAAAAAGATGGTGATTTATTATTATTATTATTCAGTTTCTTTTTCCATCATTTTACGTCATCTCCCCACGTTTGTCATCATTCCATTAATCTGTATCAGGGTAGTTGAAAACCAAGGGGCAGTAACTGAATAGTTCAGAGTTGAGTAAAAGTTGAAAAAAAAAATGTACGTGCAAACTTGTTTTCTTACTTCATTTCTTTCGTCATTAAGGTCAGGGTGTCTGAAACCTGTGGTCTATGGAACCTGTGGTCTATGGAACCTGTGGTCTATGGAACCTGTGGTCTATGGAACCTGTGGTCTATGGAACACTTGGGGGTTTCATGAGTGGATTCTAGGATGTCTAGGACATAACATGATATTTTCAAAAACATTTTAACTCAGACAATTATCATAGCCTTTTATATTATAAAATAAATAAATAAACAATTCTTTTTACAGATCGTCTGTGTATGTCAGAATGACTATATGTAAACTTCTCGATTTTTCTTTGTAATAAAATGTGTTATTTGTGTGTAACAATTTTAATTATGCGTTCGTGTACATTTATTTTAAGAAGGGATCAGTAGTTGTCAGCGGGCAATCAAAGTGCGCTGTGGGCTTCACCTGGCAATCAAAGTGACCTGTAGCCTTCGCCGGACAATCACAGGAGTCCATGGCACAAGAGAGGATAAGAACCCTCAGTTTAGATGAAGCAAGCCACAAGCCACCTTAAGCTAAGGATATGGAGTCATCGTTACGCCCCTTTATTAGAAAAGTGGCTAAAGGTAAAAGTACTCCTACGGCAGATACTGTTGTTGAGGAAGTGAAACATTGTAGGCCTCGGCGATTATGAGGTGTGGGTACCGGTTCCCCTTCTCGTTGCCTTTACCTTCCTTAACTCACAAGCAGAGTCAGGTACCCATTCAAAGCTGGGTAGACTGGAGCGTGACGCCGGTAACATTGCCTCAAAAAAAGCAAGCACTCTAACCATTTGACCACCTTATTTAGAAGTAACTGTAAAAGAAAGAAAATTGCTTAGATGTGATCTAATATTTTCTAAGGGATCTTGGCAAAAAAAAAAAAAAAAAGCAGAAAAAAGGCAAAAAAATACAAAGTACAAATATTAAAACAGCAAATAAAAAATAAAAAGAAATACTGGAGGAAACTAAGAGGTTACAATAGTGTTTGAGAAAGGTCCAGGGAGTGTGGGAGAAATTAGATTACTTTGTTTTGGTGGCTAGAGTGAAAGTACCAGAGATGCGCTAAAAAGATTCCTATAATAGGGTAATATAAGAAAGCCAGTATGCTTTCTTGGAGGTCCTTTCGACAAAAAAAAGGGTCCTGACTGTGCAGTACATAAATAGAAAAGTGTTTGGTTGCTTAAGAACCTGTTTCCATTAGCGTTATATGTGGCTTGATGATTACTTTATATGGTGGATGTAAATTATCGATGTTATGTCGCTGTTTTAAACGTACTGTGGGGACCGAGTACTTCTTGAATTCGAGAGTGACATCATCATCTCCTTGTTCACTCTTTTTGGCAGGGTTCATAACCTGTGGTCCACGGACTTCATGGATTCCATTTAACTTGATTGATAAACATCCAATACATTAACAGATACTTAGTCCACTACTGGCCTTATGCGTTGTGCGAAGTTAAAAGCCGTATGTTGGCTCTTCGTGTCTTCTTTCTCCAATAACGCTTCATATCACCATCCATTCTTTCTTTTCTTAGTCTTCACCGTGTCTTTCGCCATGTTCATCAGTCAGTACTAGCAGTCGTTTTCAGAAGATGGTTCCTGTCAAAGCTACTCAATCAAATAAACGTCGAAAGCGCTTATTTCTGTGTGGAAACAGCTTCCTAAAATAACCGAACGAATCTATCTATGGTTGAAGGGGCTGTGCTTGGCAAAATGAAGAAACATCCTTGATGAAACATGAGTAATGAGATCGGTTTCGTAGGTGACCTAAATTGTGTGGGCTGCTGCAAGGACTTGGTTTTTCAAGTTTTCCATGACGCAGAAGTGAAATTTCCAAACTTCATTTGCAATTTCCCTCCAGTAAATGGACAGATGACCAGTTCGCATGTCAGTCGGAAAAAAACAACTTGAGTGATAGAGTACATAGGTAATTGAACAAGAACCCCTTTCACCCGAGTTCGTGTTAGATAATTCTGGTTTTCTGACAGAATATTCCGACAGAAAGTTCTAAGACAAAAGACTCAACCAAAGAAACAAAAACAAAAAACAAACAAATCTACGTCCCACGACAGAGCCAGGCAGGAAAACAACACACATACAAATGAAATGTCGTATCTGTGTCACTTTTTTCGTTATGCTGACATACATGAAATTGACAAGAGCGCCTAGAACAGAATGGGTATAGAACATCAGCGTTGGATGTTATGCCGTGACATGGTCACTTTTGCCTGTCTGTATGATACAAACAACGAAAGCAACAATAAATCTCTAGCACTAGAGATTTAATGCTACTTTTGATGAGTATATTTACATTCTGTAGCTTTTATTTATTTATTTATTTTGTGCTGAGAAAGATATTTCCCGGACACGTATTTCGCATTTTGTGTTTTTTAAAATGTAAAACGTGACACCTGAAGGACAAGACAATGAGCTTTTTTTTAAAATGCTTTGATTTAATATCATCGTTTCCTGTAGTTCCCATGGTTACCTTATGATACAAGGAAGAATAGGACTACTTGACCTTAATGCATGTCGTACAAGGCAAACAATAGAAGGTTGTGTATGGGACTGACAACTTCCTCATGTCAAATAAATGACCACAGAAACCATGGCTACAGGAGCATGTTTCCTGTAAGGGGACCTACTGCAATAGTGGCTCCCATGCTCCTTAGTGTGGCGGTATTGTCTTCCTGGATCTGCAGTAGTGGTCAACTAATGGCCAAAGTATAAAGTGAGGAATTTAAAAAGTATCAAACTTCGCTAAGGATTACTCTTGGAAGAGACATAAATAGAAAAACGATACTTCTACTTCATGGAGCCTCAGTATTTTAAAGAAAAGCAAGCATAATAACTGAGATCACCTAAGCTATCATGAACTTGTTATTCTCCCGCCCCTGCTGTGAGGAAATATATTGACTCGTATTTTTGTTAGCCCTAGCTGAAGGTGATTCAGCAACTATTAATTGACTAGCTTTGTATGTTTATGTATAAAAACCCTGAGTCATACGGGTGCAAATTCACTAAATAACGATTAAATCGACTATAGATTTATTTTTACATATAAGTAGTTAAATAATTAGTTATGAGTTAACATGATTAAAATAAATAAAGTTGATTATAAAAATTCAGCGTTGATATATCATCATCGGATGATATTAAATTTTGGTAGATAAGAGGAAAAATTAGAAATGTCTATTGGCTGTGTGTGTATGCTACTTAGATGGCGGTATGGGGTCAGTTGGGGTCTGCTTTAGTCGCTGTTTGTTCCCACAGATGATCTGAATTGGTCCTTCTCTCTAGTAGTCAAGTCTGGTGGCAGTAGCACGTCCCTAGCAACAAGGCCGGGGTAATTACTTAGGTTGTCCGGTCAAGCGTCTTTAAGACCCGTCTGATGTACGCGTCTAGCATCGACAGCTGGCAAGGTATACCACAAACTAAGAGGAAACACAATCTTTCTGTTTACGTATTGCGTCTCCAGACATAAACACCAGGCGGCCTCCGCTTCCATCACAAACTTCATCTTCCTCCGAATTTTTCCTTCTTGAATACTAATTTTAGACCAGTGACCCAAATGAAAGTGTTTTTGGACAGCGGAAGACGATAATTGAAAAAACATACACACGCACACATACACACACGCACACATATATATATATATAACAGCGCCATCTTGTCATCGCCATTGTCTCCGTGGTGCCGTGCCTTTCTACCACAACATCTTCAAGAGGAAGATATATTACTAGGCCATAATAAAGCGTAGAAATAGTTGTGTTTTATATTTGTGTTTTCACCCCTTCTAGAATATCCATCGCGTGTGTTGTTTGCGTGGCCCAATTACTACGCGCGCGCACTAAGTTGAGCGATTAGCTCTAGCCGCCTATATAAAGAAATGCGATGGCCAGCAGAGGCCCTTTTCGCAAGAGCAGCCCAGAGAGAACAAAGGAAACGAGGCGCCCTGTGTGGGTAGGAGATGGACAAAGAAACGAGAGCCCCTCGTATAATTGTTAGCGTATTTTGTAGAGATTAGCTTTAGTGTTCTGTAGTTTTATTATTAGTATTCTACGAGGAACCACAGGTGAGAGCTGAATGCCAGGTTTGGACCAAAGGTGGCCGAGCGGCCCTGAAAAGGGCATGACAGCTCCTTGACCAGAGGTACTACCAATACCTGACATCCCAAACCCATGCGACAGCGGCCACCCCCCCGGGAAACGGCTTTGACAGGCCGGCTAAACTAGGTGAGGGTAGCCGACTGGTTATAAACCTTCGGTGAGTTAGGGTCTGCCTACCCATGCATGCGAAGACTGGATTCGGTGGACTGCGCGGAAGAAACCACCTGTTGGTTCAACGGGCATGACGGCGATTACCAGCAACGCGCTGTGGAGCGTAAGGAGCATGGCGAGGCACGTAGAAAGCCATGGTCATCCACTGCACCTGACTTCATCTCCAGTCGTCTTGACTTGTCTTGCCACTGGATTAAGATGGACCCAGGCGAGAGAGTGAGGTCGACGAATTGCGCAACTCTTCCTCACTTTAAACCAAATCACTGCGCAAGTCACTCTTTCATCCACTCATCCATCCACTCACAACAAGTCCTGTGGCGATGGGCGAGCGGCGAAGCGGCAGGCGTGGGTGCGCTGGCAGTCGTAGTCGCAGACCTACACACAGGCGGCTCAGGCCAAATGGTCGTCTTCCACTGATCGGAGCAGCAGTGGGATTCGGCAGCCCCCTGAGTGACTGAGCAGCCCTCTTTAGGAAAGCACTGCTCACCTCCATGGCATGAGGAAGGGGCTAGAAAAGGTGCCCTAAACATTGCCTGCTCCACCATTACCTAACCAGCTTACCGCGGTTGGTGGGTACCCTACTTCAGCGGGCGACACATAAGAAAAAGAAAGGACAGATTTTTCCCCCTCATTCTAGGCGCATGGAATGTGCGCACTCTACTCGACAAAGACTTTAACACAAACAGACCCGAGAGGCGAACTGCCCTGATAGAGAGAGAACTGGCCAGATACAACATTGACATAGCAGCACTGAGTGAAACTCGACTTGCAGGCGAGGGCCAACTTTGCGAAAAGGGTGCAGGTTATACATTCTGTTGGAGCGGAAGAGGAACTGAGAAAAGACGAGAAGCAGGGGTTGGATTTGCAATCAAAACAGCAATTATTGGCAAGCTAGCGGAGCCCCCAAAGGGAATAAATGACCGACTCATGACGGTCAAGATCCCGCTGCTTTATGGAAGGAAACATGCCACCATCATTAGCGCGTATGCACCAACTATGACAAACCAGGATGACGTCAAGGATAAGTTTTACGAAGAACTACATGCAGTCATTGCATCAGTTCCCAAAGCAGATAAGCTTATTATTCTTGGTGACTTTAATGCAAGAGTAGGCTCAGATAACATCTCCTGGAATGGCACTATCGGAAAGTACGGCGTGGGTCGCTGTAACAGCAATGGACTTCTTCTCCTCCAGACTTGCGCAGAACATAACCTCCTTGTCACCAACACCATTTTTCGACTTCCTATCCGCAACAGGACCTCCTGGATGCACCCTCGCTCGAAGCATTGGCACCTAATTGACTATGTAATTGTTAGGAAGAAGGACAGGCAAGATGTCCGGGTGACCAAGTCCATGTGTGGTGCCGAATGCTGGACTGATCATCGCCTCATTGTGTCTAAACTTAAAATTCGTATCCAACCTGCCAGGCGCCCTCAGGGAAAGAAAACTCAAAAAAGGCTGGATATTACCAAACTAAAGAAGACACAAATTAAACAGTCATTCACTGACACCCTAGAAGACCGTCTCAAATCTATCTCGTTAGACGGCAAAAGTGCGGAAACAAATTGGACAGCCCTAAGCGAGCAGATCTACAACACTGCTACAGAGGTCCTGGGTCCCGCCATCAAGAAACAAAATGACTGGTTTGATGAGAACTCAGATGATATAAAGAAGATGTTGGCTGAGAAACACCATCTCCATAAAGCATATTTAAATGATCCAAAATCTACATCCAAGAAAGACGCTTTCAACAACATGCGTAGAATCGTCCAACATAAACTACGCCAGATGCGGGATTCATGGCTGAGTAATAAAGCAGATGAGCTCCAAGGCTTTGCTGACAGCCATGACTTGAAAAATTTTTACCATGCACTCAAAGCGGTCTATGGTCCAACATCATCAGGATCATTTCCCCTCCTTAATGCAGATGGAAAAACACTAATTACAGACAAGGAAAAAATTCTCCAACGCCGGGTCGAACACTTTAATAATATTCTGAACCAGCCATCATCTATTAACGATGAAGCCATCAACCGACTGCCCCAAATTCCTATAAATGAAGCACTAGATGATATACCGACTTTGGAGGAGACTCAAAAAGCGATTCGTCAACTTTCTAGTGGAAAGGCCCCCGGCTCCGATTCAATTCCTGTTGAGGTCTATAAAGATGGCGGTACAGTTCTGATAGAGAAACTTCACATGATCTTCCAGCAAATGTGGCAGAGTGAAACCATCCCACACAATCTCAAGGATGCGTCAATTATACATCTTTATAAACGTAAAGGTAATCGCCAAGACTGTAACAATCATCGAGGCATCTGTCGTGAGAAATTCTAATCCACATATATAAATTAAAAGTAAATGTAAAGCCTAACAAATAAATTCTATAAAAGGAAGAAGAATGGTAAAGAACAGTGCTGTCACAATGACAGTACTCGAAATCCCCTTTGTTTTATGCTTCGTCTGCAAATTGTAACGTTTCCACGTTAAATATAAGCCACTGCATAATACAAGCGTTTCCACAACACATTAAAACGGGTATTGCATTTCTAAGAAAAAACATTGAGAGGCACACTGCGTATGACCTAAATTAATTACACTACGAATGGACAGATGGATGTAGGATGGAAAGAAGGGAGGGCTGAAAATCAGGAACGCATGCAACACTAAACACGCGTCTCGCTATTAATGCCACCCCCAACAAGCGTAACGCGATATACAATTACTACTATCACGCGTGTAAGGCCACATGCACTAACTTTTTTTCAGACGGACAGTGATAAAAACACTACCCTTCCCAGAGTTAGGTTTTAAAAAAACTGGAAAACGCATATTAGATACAGATACCTTCACAGCTGATCTCAGTCAGTACACTAAGTCCCTATAAATATTTATATCATCCCACTTTACCACATATATTGGGGTCCGGTCCGGGATATTGAATCCTTTACTAGTATAAATATTGGGGGTAATTCACTTCAGGGAATATAAAAAGTTAAAAGGTATCCTTGGGTGGAATTAAATAAGGTTGAGCTCTTGGTGCCTGTTTTGTCCATTGGATATATAATTACAGATTATATTGTTTAGTTAGATATTTTATTTAATTACCTGATATAAAATGGCGGACCTGGCCAAATTTCGATCTGCGGCTGTACAGACTGCAAAAGAGTTGGGATTAGATGGGCAAGTTATGATTACCTATGTCACTACTGAATGTGACAAATTTATTGAACGCGAAGAAAGAAGGTTTGAGGCCGAAAGAAGGTTAGAGGCTGAAAAAGAAATTAAGAGGTTGCAGATTGAGGCTGACAAAGAGGCTAAAGCATTGGAGGCTGATAGGGAGATTAAGAGGCTCCAAGTAGAAGAACAAAGGCAGAAAGGGAAGAGAAGAGATTAGCTGCAGAAAGGGAAGAGAAGAGATTAGCTGCAGAAAGGGAAGCAGAAAAGGAGGAGAAGAGATTACAAAGGGAACATGAGCTACGACTAAGGGAGTTTGAGTTTCAGGGCCATGCTCCTGAAAATGGTGCCAGTCCCTTTGCCTCTGATGCTACTGCTACTCAGGGAGCCTCAACCTCAGCTATGAACTTTCATTTAGATCATTTTGTTGAGAAAGACGATGATATTGAGAGCTATATAAATAGATACGAATTATTAGCTACCACATATGGGTTAGAGAGAGAAAGGTGGAGCTTAAAGTTATCTCAAGGACTTCGTGGGGCAGCTTATGACGTTTTTGCCAAAATGCACAGAGATGATCAGGAAAATTATGACATGCTAAAGCAGGCTCTTTTGTTAAGATATGAGAAGAACGCAGAATTTTACAGAAAAAAATTTAGGAATGCTAAACTACTGTCAGGTGAAACCTATCACCAGTTCTCTGCACGGATAGAGACATACTTGGAGAAATGGACTTCTCTGGGGAAAACCAAAGATCTTAAGGAAATGATCCTTATAGAACAATTAAGAGAGTCCATGGCTCCAGACCTGAGAAAGTTTCTCATGGAACAAGGTGCAGAGAGACTGGGTGAGTTGCTAAATGTTGCAGAAAGGTATCAAGCGGCCCAAGCAGAAGTATCAGGTAATAAAAAGAAACAGGTGGATAATTTTAGGGCACCACAGAACTTTAATAAATTTGATCATAGGGATCAAAACAAAGGTAAGCACCAATTTGATAGGCCACGGTATGAAAATAAAAATAAAAACCCACAATTCGATGAAAGGAAATATGATGAAAGAAAATCCTTCAACCAAGGGAAAAGGTGGTGTAAGAATTGTAAGATGAACAATCATGACACTGACCATTGTAGAAGGAAACCTCCTCATTGTGCTGCTATGACATCGGGGAAAAAGGAAAAAAAGGTCAAACCTGCAGAACTACAGGAACCATACCACCCCCCAGTGTGTGAAGATGTCATCTGTAATGGTGTCACTATAAGATGTTTATATGATACCGGTTTAGATTACGATTCCGTTGTGAGTTCTCACCTGGTGCAGGCGGATCAATACACCACAGAAACAGTGGAGATTCAAACTGCAACCAAGGATGTAGCTACCATGACACTCCCGTCGCCCGGATAAAGGTGAAAACGCGATATGTGGAAGGAATCATAAAAGCAGCAGTGATAAATGAGCCAATCTACCCTCTGATATTGGGGTGTAGATATGTCTTCTTGGGGAATCCCAAGAGACCTGTGATATTGGCAACAGTGCAGACCAGATCACAGTCTAAAAAGGAGGAGGAAAATCCAATAAATACTCATCCAGATGAGATGAGGAAGGCACAGGCGGAGGACAAAACACTCAAGCCGTGTTTCAAGAAGTTGCCCAAATCACATACACCTCCAGGCAAGGGAGAATTCTATATGAAGAACAAACTGATTTATAGGAAGGCTGGATCTGAATCCAATGGTCACGGACAGCTGGTCCTTCCCACTTCATATAGGACTAAAGTGTTGGAACTAGGGCACGCGATTCCCTTCAGTGGTCATATGGGGATCAGCGCAACAGGACAGCGAATAGCTTGTCACTATTTCTGGCCAGGAATAACTGAAGATATCAAACGATATGTAAAATCCTGTCCAGAGTGCCAACGAGTAGCACCTAAGCATTGGACTGCACCAGCAACTCTGGGAGAAATGCCCATAGTGGGAACACCCTTTGAGAGAGTTGCCGTGGATCTTGTGGGACCTCTCACTCGAACTAAGAGAAGGAACAGCTACATTCTGACTCTGGTGGACACTTGTTCTATGTGGGGAGAGGCGGTAGCCCTGTCATCGATTGATTCTAAACATGTGGCAGAGGCATTACTCACAATTTTCACAAGGTTAGGCTTTCCCAATCAAATCTTGACTGATAATGGCTCTCAGTTCAAGGGGAAACTAACTGAAGAAGTTTTCAGGATCTTCCAGGCCAAACACTACCATTGTAGTGTGTATCATCCCCAAGGGAACGGCCAAGTGGAAAGATTTAACGGCACGTTGATGTCGATCCTGAGAAAGTTGGCACACGAAAAACCAGATACATGGGATCAGTACCTTCACGCCGCCCTCTTTGCTTATCGGGAGGTACCCCATAGTTCAACCGGTATGGCCCCGGCAACATTATTGTTTGGAAGGCCAATAAAAGGTCCACTTGAAGCACTGTTAAGAACGTGGACGGATGAAAAAGCAGAGGAAAAATATTACATCCTCATACCAATATGTAAATGAGCTGACCACTCGTTTAAAAACTGGCTGGAAACTTGCCAATGAAAATTTGAAACAAGCCAGGAAGAAACATGCTGCTTATTATAACAGGAAGGCAAAAGACAGAGATTTGGCTGTGGGAGAGAAGGTACTGCTTCTTTTACCCGGAAATCAGAATAAGTTACAAATTGGATGGCAAGGTCCATATACAGTTCTAGAGAAGGTGTCTAGAACCAATTATAAGATAGATAAGAAGGGGAAAGAAAAAAATCTATCATGTGAATCTCCTGAAGAAATATTTGGAAAGAGAACATCAGGAAGAGACACACTTGCTAACCTTGTCCATTGCAATGGAGATGAAGAAGGAACCACTTTCATCATTTGAATATCCATTACACCCCTGTGAGACAGCGGCACAGGTGAAAATCAGTACGCATTTAACGAAAAATCAGAAGGAGAGAGTGCAACAGGTTCTAGATAATCATACAGAGGTGTTAACAGATCGACCGGGGCATACAAACTTATTGGAATATGATATGAAACTGATAGACCCCACACCTGTCTGTATGAAGCCTTATTCGATTCCTTTTGCTAAGGAGAAAGCTTTGAAGGAAGAGATAGACTATTTGTTGAAGGAAGGAATTATTTCACACAGTGAATCTTCGTATAGTTCCAGTGTTGTACTTTTAAGGAAACCCTCTGGAGAACATAGACTCTGTATAGATTACAGGAGACTGAATGCTATTACAGAAGGACAGGTGGATCCATTGCCGGATACAAATCAGTTGTTTGCCAGGCTAAATAAAGCTAAGTATTTCTCAAAAGTGGATTTGAGTAAAGGATACTATCAAATTCCAGTAAAGCCTGAGGTTAGACCATATCTAGCTTTTAGTACCTCAGAAGGACACTATGAGTTTAACAGATTGCCATTTGGATTGAAGAATGCACCTAGTGTCTTCTCTAGAATGATGAGAAAATTATTGGACCCTCTGAATAACCCATGCATTACAAATTTCATGGATGATATCCTTATAGCAACAGAAACCTTTGAGGAACACATTGACTCTCTGAACATGCTGTTTAATCGACTTAGGGAAGCGAATTTAACAGCCCGACCAACCAAATGTTGCGTTGGATGTAAAGAATTGGAATTCCTGGGACACACAGTTTATCAGGGAAATATGACCCCTGACCCAAAGAATTTGGAGAAACTAAAGAAAGCCCCGAGACCACAAACCAAGAAAGACGTGAGATCCTTTGTCTCATTATGTGGTTTCTACCAAAAGTATATCAAAAACTTTAATTCCATATGTGCACCGTTAACTGATTTGACACGTAAAGGAAACCCAGATCGAATTACATGGACACCACAATGTGAAATGGCTTACCAAGAATTGAAGGAAAAGCTCACAAGTAAACCTATTTTGAAACTACCTGACTTAAGTCAGGAATTTGTAGTAAGAACGGATGCCAGTAATATTGGGTTAGGTGCAACTCTGCTACAGAAATCAGATGCATTGGATGGGGAATTAAGCCCAGTGGCATATGCTAGCAGAAAGTTGAATAAAGCTGAAACCAACTACTCAACTAGCGAAAAAGAATGTCTTGCAGTAATATGGGCGATAAAGAAATTCAATATTTATCTGTATGGGAAGGCATTTAAGTTGCAAACGGATCACAAACCCTTGTCGTTTCTAGCACAAGCTAGGCATGAGAACACTAGATTACTCCGTTGGTCATTATTGCTACAGCCATTTGAGTTTAGCATAGAGTATATAAGTGGAAAAACAAATCTGGGAGCGGATTTTTTAAGCCGCCATCCGTGTGATGAGAATCATCGTAAGCCCCAGAAATAATAATAAATTTCTCTATGTGTATATAGAATTATAGACTGACATATAACGTCTGTTTTAAGAGGGGAGGATTTGTCGTGAGAAATTCTAATCCACATATATAAATTAAAAGTAAATGTAAAGCCTAACAAATAAATTCTATAAAAGGAAGAAGAATGGTAAAGAACAGTGCTGTCACAATGACAGTACTCGAAATCCCCTTTGTTTTATGCTTCGTCTGCAAATTGTAACGTTTCCACGTTAAATATAAGCCACTGCATAATACAAGCGTTTCCACAACACATTAAAACGGGTATTGCATTTCTAAGAAAAAACATTGAGAGGCACACTGCGTATGACCTAAATTAATTACACTACGAATGGACAGATGGATGTAGGATGGAAAGAAGGGAGGGCTGAAAATCAGGAACGCATGCAACACTAACCACGCGTCTCGCTATTAATGCCACCCCCAACAAGCGTAACGCGATATACAATTACTACTATCACGCGTGTAAGGCCACATGCACTAACTTTTTTTCAGACGGACAGTGATAAAAACACTACCCTTCCCAGAGTTAGGTTTTAAAAAACCTGGAAAACGCATATTAGATACAGATACCTTCACAGCTGATCTCAGTCAGTACACTAAGTCCCTATAAATATTTATATCATCCCACTTTACCACAGCATCTCACTACTATCAATCGCTGGGAAGATATTTGCCAGAATCCTTCTTAATCGCCTTACGGCTCATCTTGACAAAGGTCTTCTACCTGAAAGTCAGTGTGGATTCCGGAAAGAACGTGGAACCACCGATATGGTGTTCGCTGCAAGACAGCTTCAAGAAAAATGCCAAGAACAGCACTGTGACCTGTACACAGCTTTCATCGACTTGACAAAGGCGTTCGACACGGTCAGTAGAGAGGGTCTATGGAAGATCATGGCAAAATACGGCTGCCCAAAGAAATTTATCTCAATAGTGCAGCAGCTGCATGATGGAATGCAGGCTAGAGTTCAGGAAAACGGTGAGCTATCAGAGCCTTTCCCAGTCTCAAATGGAGTTAAACAAGGGTGTGTACTTGCACCGACTCTTTTCAGTATCATGTTTTCTGCTATGCTGACTGATGCTTTCAGAGACGGGGACACAGGAATCGACATCAGATATCGTATTGATGGAAAATTGTTTAACCTTAGGAGGCTTCAAGCAAAAACCAAGGTCAAATCACACACCATCAGGGATCTTCTGTTTGCTGACGATTGTGCCCTCAGTGCTGGCTCAGAGGCTGATCTGCAGCGTAGCGTTGATAGATTCTCCGAAGCCTGCTCCAACTTTGGGCTTACCATCAACACGGGGAAAACAGAAATCATGTACCAACCAGCTCCTGGCACAATTTATACTGAGCCAGTCATCAAGGTAAATGGTGAGAAACTGAATGTTGTGAACAGGTTCACATACCTTGGTAGTACACTATCCCAGAACATCGTCATTGATGATGAGGTGAACACCAGGATCTCCAAAGCCAGCAGCACATTTGGCAGACTATACACCAACGTTTGGCATCGAAGTGGCATTAGTCTACAGACAAAGCTGAAGGTATACAGAGCTGCGGTGCTTCCAGTGCTGCTTTATGCATGTGAAACATGGACTGTATACAGGCGCCACGTAAAAAAGTTCAACCACTTCCATACAGTCTGTCTCAGGAAGATAATGAACATCAAATGGCAAGACAAGATCCCGGATACCGCCGTTCTTGACAGAGCTGGTATCCCTAGCATCGATACTATTCTGATGCAGTCACAGATTCGCTGGGCAGGTCATGTAGTCCGCATGCCAGACCATCGACTGCCAAAGATACTCTTTTATGGTGAGATGCAGAAGGGTAGACGCTCCCATGGTGGCCAGAAAAAGCGCTTCAAAGACACGCTTAAGGCTTCATTAATTTACTGGTGTTAAGTCCAAATCACAGCTGTAAGAGTTTAGTAGCAATTATTTCATTCATTAGACCGGGCAAGAAAAGCGAATATAGTAGGAACCTATTTCATTCGTGAGGCCGGGCAGAAAAGCAGTCTACTACTAATATTAACTGTTGGAAAGATGGCAGCCAGGGCCACGTGTTAAATGTGCATAAAGGTGTCGCCTGTGAGTCGACAATAACACGCGTAGTTACCACGTGTTGTTGCCCTATAATGTTATGCTATTGTATATTGGGTGAATTGACACGTGGGTGAAGGGAGGTTAATGTAATTTTCTTCAGTAATGGAAGAGATAGTTTAGGTTAAAGTTTATTTGACGATAATTGTTTTATAGTGTCAGTCGACTTTAGTTACACCTGGTTGTGTACAGTACATAGTTGTCGTGTTAAATTTCCTTTAGGTGATGTATTTAGTTATAGTCATTAATATGCCTTGTAAATATGATACCCCTACCTCTGGTACGTGGAGCACTTTAAGACATAAACGTTCCTGTTTGCTCCTTGCGGTGCAGGGCGACATCAATGCGGCTGAATCCAACAGAAGCCTGCACGAAGCATTTATGTGCTACGGCAGTGGTTTGTTTTTGTAGCATTGTGTTTTATATGATGAGTTCCCAATCTCATTAATCAGCATATACGACATGCTTCAGAGTGAAGGGACGAATATTTAAGTGGATCATTTGCGAGGTGGTGGTTTATGCTCATTAATGAGAGTATTCGTTGTACATATCGCTTAATATTATTTTATGCATATTTCATTATTATTTAGTTATTGTTATGTGTTGGATAATTTATGAGAGCACGTGGGTCCACTTGGGAACAAATTATGTCTCTTCTCGCTCCTTATGGAGCATATGGCCACCAGTGTGGTTGGCCTCCGCATGGAGACCACACAAAGCATTCAGATGCTCCTGCAGTAGTGGTTTCGGTAGCAATCTGTGTTACGGGGTGAGATTGCCAGCCTCATGCACAACACCATACTAGTCTGATTAGACGACATGCATGGGCTGAGTGTGTGCATGATAGTTGAATGTTTCAGGTAGCGTGGAAGAAGAGCGGTTTGACAGGTGAGAGCATGGTTTTTCTCATTATTTAACTATTATGATTTTAACTAATCGGTGCTTTGTTTGCGTTTCAGATTAGCAATTGAGCACTGGCTGGGTGTTTTGTTTGCTTTGTTTTATTTGTTTAATGTTTGCTTTTTGCGATATGTCACTGACAGGGTTGTATGAATAAATACATCCACTGCCTTAGAATCAAGAGTTTTTGTTGTTGTTCGGGTCGGTGCGAGTGTGCAAAAAAGTGATCATATATCACAACAGCATCATCATCATCTCGCCCACCCTATTTCATATATATATATATATATATATATATATATATATATATATATATATATGTATATATATATATATATATATATATATATATATATATATATATATGTATATATATGTATATATATGTATATATATATATATATATATATATCTATATATATATATATATATATATATATATATATATATATATATATATATATATATATATATATATATATATATATATAAACTTTCTAAAGTGTTTGTATAATACGTGCATGCAGCATGATATCCTCCACTCCCTGCTCTCTCTGGAGCTGAGGCCACCACTGATATTGGTTCCTTGTGAGGAAACCGGCACAAAACAGTCAATAGCTCTTGCAGTGGTGGTTCATGAGATAAGTCATTTTACACGCTGAGTTTGCCATCCTCATATTCAGCTATACATCAAGTAGCTATTTATATATGTCAAATGCAAAATATAAAATGATAAAATGTATATACTCGTATTACAATGTGGTGAAAAATTCTAAATACCCATATATAAATTAGAACATAAATGTAAAGCCGAACGAAATAATACAATAGAAAGAAAGAAGAATGGTGAAAGACCAGTGCTTTCCCAATAGCGCTTCCGTTTTATAACGCCATAATGGCTGAACAAGAGATCCCCTTTTTCTACTTTGTCTGCATAAACTACACGCGAATCACAGTCGTTTCTAAAAATAAAACTGGTACTGTATTTCTTATACGACCTTGATAGGAACACTGCATAATGACCTAGATACAAATACTACCATTAATGAAATTATACACACAAAGTTAACCTAGAAAGACAGACGGGCTAAGCAGAGACGAGAAAGGATACACGGAGCGAAGCAATAATACTACATCGTCTCGCGATTAAAAAGTGAACGCCAATCACACGCGAAACGCATGAAGGCCTGATTTTTTCAAATAAACAGTGATAAAAAACACTAACGATACGAGGTTAGGTTTTGAAAACAGGTTTAAAGTCTTATTGGGAAACCTGACATTCTACTGTTTTATGTCTAAGCTCCTGACATTAGTCTGACAGTACAGAAGACATCCCCTAGTATGGAAGTGAACAGGTGGTAACAGCAAATACACGACTATCGAAGCCACTTAGCCCCATTAAACTTATATATTCTTGTACCTTAGGACTTGCTGACAAAGAATATGTTATGTGTTACGCAAATAGTCTATTAATTAACAAATTATAGCCAAAATACTATAGTGGGGTTGACTGACAGCACAAGATCATATCTGCTTATTTTTTTTATGGCATGTTTGGAAAACACTGCTTTGTGGGAAATGAGGCCGACAAGTTAGATACGATTTGATTGGCTGTAGTAAAATGTAAGGCGAAACCTTATTGGTCTAACTGCAAATACAAATATTGTTGTTAATGGCAACATATAGGATGGATAGTTTTTTTCAAAGGCTCATGTAAACATGGCCTGATTGGTTAGAACGTTAGATATGGTCAAATAGAAGCGTCAGTTCACTGCCATTTTTTGAAAATAAATCCTGTGAAAATCAAGTACGTTGAGAGCAGGCTAAGAATTTTCTAATAAAGGAAAAGCCTGGACAAAGGCAGATCAAAATTGTGCCAGAATTCATCGCCAGTCAACGTTACTTGTTTAATATTTCCTTGATGGGAACAACGGCAAGGAAAATCTATTCGCTGTTGCCCTTAAGACGCCACTAGGCGTAATGGTCGTTGGCTAAGGACGGAAGAAGAAGAAGAAGAAGACATATTTAATATATTTTATATGAAAATTGAATGTGAAATGATAAATTATGTCTGTATGTGTGTGGTTCAGTAGCAAACATGAGGCAAAGCCTAGATATTGCTCCACCTTGCAAAGATTGTCAGAGAGGAGTATAACTGCCTATACAGATAGATATATTGGATTGCCATATGTAACATGACACCTATCCTATTGTATAGAAGGGATTAACGCTGGAATTGCAGAGGCGTTGTAACCATTAGGGAGAGGAATACTGGTGTATATTGTCACATGAAAAGCAAGCAGTTGGCCTACAGCTCTGAACTTTATGTTTGTACTGTCTTGTACGTCAGTGTGGAAATATATTATATATTAGTTATGAAGAAGGAGGCACAACCTTCTTATTTCAGGGACCGTGGTACTGAGGTTAATATAGCAGCACATGGTCTGAGCCTTGCTTGATCCAGAACTCTGGCAGCAGACTCCTTGCCCAAGATATCGGCCATTGTGGGTTTTTCTAGCAAACTAAGAAGCAAGCGAGCAGAGGATACAGTTTTCCTGCAGCCGCTATATGAGCTAAGAATCATTCAGCACGAGCAGCTCACCCTTGTATAACCCACCTCAATTGAACTTACATAAATAGTCCAAGAGGGACAGTAATTGTTTTAAAAAGTAAAAGAATCTGTGAATCCTTTAATATTATTTCCTTTCTTTCTTAATCGGAACCTCTTCTACCCAGTAAACAGGGTGTAGAGGGGACCCAAAGAGCACAAGGCTCCTGGGCAAAACATGCAATCAAAATGGTTGACAAACAGGTGATTAGCCCATTGTGCTAATATTATTTCCACCAGTAACAAACACATGAAGTCGTGATGACAACCAACAACCTAGCTCCAACAGCCAGTATTGCCTCATAATACTACCTCACAACACTACACTCATATTATAATAATATTATATGTCGGGACAAAGATGCTTTGTATAAAATTTTGTACATAAACATTGTGTTTACATTTGATTGTGATTCCTGATTCACTGTGTAGTAGGATCAGGATATCTATTTGTTGCAAAAAATTCAATACATTTGTTAAAATTTAACCCTTGACTTAATAAGATAATCTTTAGAGTGTTAGTTGTTTGTGACTGTCATATTGTTGTCAAGTTGTTGAGGATCTTAACTTAGGTGTTTCTCTGTCTGTTGGTTGTTGTGAATTACACTACATCACTATCATAACCCTAGACATTAAACGTAGTCATCACTAAATTCAAGAATAAGTCTGATTGAGGTCTAAATGTGGTAGCAAGTAAGGTCATCTGTAACACACCAAACTTATTAGATACAGATACCTTCACAGCTGATCTCAGTCAGTACACTAAATCCCCTATAAATATAATTATATAATCCCAACTTACCACATACAACTTACCCTGATATTGGGCAAAGTACATATTGTTTGCACAGGAAACGTTCGAATATTGTCGGGAAACGAATATATCATTCGTTACACTTAGACAACCAGTTCTGATCTAGACTGCATACATCAAAGGGAAGGTATATCTTCGAAGTGAAGAAGCAGAATAGCCTTGGCAAAAGAAGCCTTCCATAACATAAAAAAATTTTCTTTTTGCTACAAATCCTAGTCAATGAAAGTAAGAGAGTTGTTATATAGAGCCATCGTGACATACGTTAGTGAGTCTACAATTAGTAAACACGCAGGAACAACACAGGAAACAACATTGATGTGATTTTTGGCAGCACAATGTTAAGAATGTCATAGAATGTCATAAAAAAAGAGTAATGAGGATGTTTTGGAAGAAGCCAGTCTGCAAAGGATCTTATTACTTACATTAGAAGGAAGCCGTCCACTTGCTTTCGGGGGTTTTGAGAGGACAAAGGCTGGGATATGCTGTGGCAACAGGAAAGATTGAAGAAAAAAATATATATATAGAGGACGACAAATAGTGACTATATTGGACAATTTGACACCATAAAATAAAGTAAACAACAGAAATAATAAAAGAGAATTGGAGACAAAAATTTTAGGAGAGACATGATCACATACGGCATCAGACATATTACCTCGTACGTGAAGAAGAAATATGTATTTATTATTCTTTTATTCCTTTTCATGCTATCAGTTCCTTCTTTTTTCATCTCTTCATTGTAGCAATGTCATATTTTGCTATGTTCTCGTCATTTTCTTGTAGCCTTTCTTCCTCTCCCTGCCAGTTACATGTCACAAAATGATAAGTTACTCTTGAAGTCCTTATTCTTATCGTGTGTGTCTAATCCATCTTCACTTTCTTTATTGTCGTTTATCATTCGACAAGCTCATGCCTAATTCAGGCAACAATATATTCTTTTATAGCTCTCTCTTGTCATCCGACTTTCATAATTCTTCATGTCAGTTTCTATGTACACAACACATCAGACACAATGGGAAGTTTACCAATTGTAAATCTGCCTCCCTTTTATTCTTTCGCTCTCTCTCATCCATTTCTTTCGAACCCGAAGCATGCAGCAGTTAAAGTAATCACGAAATCTAGGCAATCTTCACAGACAGGACAACAGAATCAGATCTAAAATCTAGATGCATTGGATTTATAAATAGGGCAACAGTAATTCTCTTCCAGATTTGTAATATCGATGCATGGAAATGAGCTGTCTTGAGACCCTGAATGTGATCCGTTAACCAGATACATTACAGCAAAGCCTTTCCAGAGACGTGGTAAACTTGTGTCTTATCTCTCTGCTACATGATTGCCAGCACGGGCTTGTTTATGTCTAGACCACGACAACCTGTTCAATAATACCTCAGGGATTTCTAGATTACAGTGTCTGAATCGCAGATAGCAACTGTTTTTAAGACGTTAAGTACTAACCCTTAAGTGACTCTTCCTAGAGACAACAATATTTACTTGAAAGAATGGTTATTGACTGAGCGGCTAGAGCTTTCCTCTCACGGCACAGTTACTGGGTTGGGGATCGAAGATTAGGAGCGTCATGCTCCACTCTACCCAGCTTTAAAAGGAAACCTTACTAGGATTTTGAGTTAGGGAAGGTAAATGGAGCGAGGAAGAGAACTAGCCATCCCACCTCATAAAAAGAAAAAGCTGGACCTCGTATGGGGAAGTCTCACCCCCAAGGCAGTTTCTGCAATGGGATGACCTTGACCTTTACTTTATGGTTAAATAACGTTTATTTGCAAGACTGGTTGTAACTTCGGTTGTTCAAAGTGCGGCCCTGCATTAACAAATATTTGTAACTACAATAAAAAGATTTTAAAATAACAATTGTCTTTCTACATTATGAGCTGGAGAAGCCATTGTCAAGTCTAAATCATTATGTGACATATTACAAACGTTGTTGCTTTCCTCTATAGTATCACGACATTAAGTAAAAAAATGAAAGGGCAGTCCAATAGCAGATACTGCCATAGGGGATTGAAGTGTTAGAGACTTCACTATACTAGGTCCAGCCTCGAGAGGTCGGGTTTTCAGTTCCTTCCTCGCTGCCTTTTCCTTCCCTAACTCGAGCAGAGTCAGGTATCTATGTAAAGCTGGTTAGAAGATAGCTTGTTGGGATTCAAGCACCTTTGCCGCGAGAGAACGACATTAAGTACCTGCAGATAATGAAAGCGGCAGTGTTTAAGTATGGGAATTGTCATATCCACACCACATACACATAAACACACTTAAATCAGTGCTGTCCTTTGAAGCTAGCATTATGCATGTGTGTGGTACAAAACAAACTACGGCAAGAATAAACTATTAAGCCCGTATTTGTATGACCATCGTTTTCAATTTCACAGGGAAGGGACTTGTAAAGACATATTGCCTAAATTAGACGCTTTCTACAAATAGTTATTACGAGGCCTCTGTGTAGTAAATAACTAACGAAAATAGTAAATTTTTATGCATTTGTACACACAAAAAAAAGGAGAAAACTGGTACAACAGAAAAGTAGCATATGTGATTGACACTACAGGGATTTGAACCAGGACCATCTGAACAGCGACATTGCCTCGCTGCGAGAGTAAACACAAAGCAGCTGGCGTGTTCCTTTCTCTACGTGTTTTTTTTAGTTTCCCTATGTATCTCTTACCTTGAGGATTCCAGAACAAGAACAAACCTGTAATGCTATATCAAATGATTGTTTATGTATATTTCCAGACTGCGTAAATTTACTCTGGGCGGTTCTCCTAAAATGTCCTGACAGTGGCGGTTTTAGTTTGTGCGTGACCATAGGCAAGCGCGAACTTGCGAGGCTCCTTTAAATAAATTCATGTTGTGCTGACAATCATATATTTATGCGCGAGGCCCCTAAAAGCAACAAGCCCAGGCTGCCTACGCATACAACCGCCACTGTGTCCTGACACCACAATGTTGTAAATAAATAAATACATATAATTGACAGGCACTCGTATTGTCTATATTTAATTACCTTTATTTATTGACTACTCACAGGCCACATAATTCCTTCATTATTTATTAATGTGTTCACCAGAATGTTGAATCACAATGCACTTATTTCTATTCATCTTAAAGCCAGGAAAGTTTCACAGTCTCATGCAACTGTCGCCTCTAAACACTGTGCCAAATCCTAATGGCATTCTTCCACCTTCCTTGTAGATTACCTCGTAAAATGACAGTATCTCTCCACAAGCTGTGGGTCACTGCCTCATCCATCTTTTTCGTAATCTTCCACCCGCCCTACCTCCCGATGGTATATATTATATCTGGCACGTGATCAAGGTGAGATTTATGGAATTACCAGTTGATTCCTCCATTTTAAGATTTTTTTTTTTCAAATTTGCGACAGTAGTTATAAATGATCCTCTAGGGAACAGTCGAAGGTAAACGGAGAAGAGGAAGGCAAAGAAAATCCTGGGCTGATAACATCAAAGAATGGGCAGGACACGGTTTTTCCACACTTGTACGCATTGCTGAGAATAGAGAGCAGTGGAGGACCATGTCTGCTGATGCTTCCACCATGGCACCCCTACGACCCATGACGGGTTACGGGTTGAGATGATGATGATGAGTTACAATTGCTGACCTGAAACATTATGAGACCAGCTGGCAATGAATGCTTAATATTGTGTAACTTCCCCCCCCCCCCCTTTTTTTTTCAGTGACAGAGAAACATCGAAAACCTTTCCATAGGTAAACAAATCAAAGTCACAATTGCAACATTTCTATCAACACGTTTTCCGTCATTTTAAAATTAACTAACTTCAAAAAGAAAAAAAAAAGAACCAGAATTATTATGAGTCATAACGTTCTCAAAACTACTACTAATACTACTACCACTACTACTACTACTACTACTACTACTACTACTACTACTACTACTACTACTACTACTACTACTACTACTACTACTACTACTACTTTTCCTTCTTGGATCTTTAGCCGCTGATTGACACAATCATGTAGTTCAGTGACGTCATGTAGGGCAGTTACAGATTCTCTCCATTTTGCTCGGGTGGTGACCATCCTTCATATTCTGATTCCTCAATTCTGATTCATACTTTGCCTCACGGCACCTAAACAGTTCTCTTTTAAGTTGTTTGTGGTCGGCCTCTCCTTCTCTTTCCTTCTGGGGCCAATATCATAGCAGTTCTTGTGGTGGTGTTGGGGTCTCTTCTAAGAAAATGGCCAAACCAATTTTAGCGTCTGCCCGTAATGACAACAGCTCACCAGGATCATGACTTAAAAACAGTGGAGACAGTAAGACAGAATGTCGAAAAAAGTACTTCATCATTATATCTTAATTGTGTATGTTTTTCCTTAAGTAGTTTTTACCCTAGTCAGATGTTTTCATTTCCTGTCTCTTCATCTGGAAGTTTTCGTTCACTGTTACTTCGTTGTTTTTCTCAAAATAGTTGGGTTTTTTTTGTAGTTTATTTTTTTTTTCATTGCTTTTAGTGCGAATATTTTCTCCTTTTCCTTTTCTGTTCCTTATTGCTGTATTTTTTACGCTATTATTCTTGTAACATTTATTATACTCCAATTTCCACATTTCTTAGCTTATTTTTCTATCCTATCATTTTCTGTAATTTCCGAGCTGGAAAGCAAGATAATTGAAGTTCGCAATTACGGTTTTTGAACTTCATAAACAGTTTTATAATATGAGCTGAAATAACATCGGATATCCGCAGCGCATGCTTTTTGCTCAGTCTGGATCTTGCATAAAAAAGATGAATCTTTTATTGACGGTTTCATATTACTCGTTCCGTACTTATTGCTCGCCTTCGCTATTATCTTTATCATCTTGTTTTTTTTCCTTGTATATCTCTTGGTCACCATTTCTCGTTTCGTTTTTCGTCAGTTCTCTTCTAGATTCTATACTGTTTTTTCTTTCTTTTCCTTTCCGAATGCTCACAACCTAGATTGTCTTCACTCATCTGTGATTGTTTAACTTTCCACGTTGTGATCACTACTTTAGACTGGCACCTCTGATTTTTGTTTTCTTTTCTTATATTTTCATTCTTTCAATATGATTTAAACATTTTATAAAAATTTTTTACAATGTTATTTTTAACACATACCGTGTAAAAATATTATTTGTATAGACACATTTGGATTTATATTTACATAGATAACAAGAGATTTATTTTCAACAGAAAGAGCATAAAAATAAGGGATTTGATAGAAAACCTATGACGCACTTCCGGAACATATGAAGTTGTCTCCCCGGGATATTCGCTCATTTCTGCAACACACAATAATAAACGTTATACAGTTTATTCCCTTTTGTTATCAAATTGGCTTGTCTTTAAAGTTAGCTAGCGTTCTCTGCTCTAATTCCACAACTTCAAATTATTGCTTTCCACCACAATACTTGGACTTCCTGAATGATAAATTTTCTGTTAGGTCATCTGTATTTAATTTTTCTGTATTCATTTTTATTCCCGTAGTCTTGAAGCTAATGCTTCACTTTCGCTTTACTTACCCAAGCTAGGTAGGTAGCGAGACCACAACGTAACCATATAAAGTATTCTCTCTTTCAGTGTTGCCACCATAAGAGTTGCTACAGTTCTTCATATCTCGTATTTTTTTGTTTTTTTACATTTACTGATGTTATCAGCAGTTTCGCGAAAACAATTTGTTTTGGTTATGTTTCCTTTTTCATGTTCCTTAGTTAATATCCAGTCTTGGCACCGGTAGCACATATTTCTATTGATTGTTGTTTAGCGGTTTCATTCCTGCCTAATGAGAGTTTGTTTGGCTGACCGCTTAGAACACTAACTTCTCGAGATAAATGAACCTTGTTTTTAATTAAGTCGAATCAGGCTTCAGTCTACCCAGCTGTAAATATAGCTATCTAACTCTGCTCTTGAGTTAGGCAAGGCAAAGGCAGCATGGAAGGGAACTAGTTAACCCACTTCATAAAACCTAGATTATAATATCAATTCATTATACACTAGATCACGAGATCTTTTATATTTGGACATGCGTTCTAATATAACCGACGTCTAGGTTGAACGGAACGCACCTCGTCAAAACGAGGACAAACTCCCATTTTAAACAAAGATGAACAGTTCACTTCCCTACGATTGTATTTGCTAGTGGGCCACCTTTAGCTTTTCATGCCATACCAGATTAGTGTAGGATGTTCAAACATTGAGATATGCTCATTTGTCATTTTACTGACTTTCAAAACTGAGGTCTAAAATAAATCTTTAATGCATGATAAACACACTTTCAGTTTGACCTGATATATCTGTTGCAATTTTCAACTGTGATATTTATTAATGTTCGTTGTTTACTAACTGCCACTGTCTATGTTTTCTGTGCAGTAATATAAAAGTAAGTTTTAAGACGTTCTGTGTGTAAATATACATTTTTCCCTGTCTTTGTTTGATCCCCAGTGAGAAGACAATTTACGTTTTTTTAGCCCTTCATTCTTGCTTGCCCACATGCGTGTATTAATGTACCTCAGCACATCTGCTATTAATTTGATCAGCAGACAATTATATATATATATATATATATATATATATATATATATATATATATATATATATATATATATATATATATATATATATATATATATATATATATATATATATATATATATATATATATATATATATATATATATAATGTAAGACGAGCTTTTATTGCATTAGGAAATATATGAAAATAAATTGAACTCAAATCCAACTCAAAAATATGAATCTTCAATTCAAATGTTAAGTCAGTCCTACTGTATGGCTGCCAAACATGGAAAAAAACAAAACAACAACAACAACCAGCAAGATACAGACTTTCATAAATGGGCGCTTGAGTAAGATAGACGGATTGGAATTGTATTACAAGATCATCAACTTAAAACTGATGAAGAGAACTAACTAAAAGTGAATTAAGAGGTAAGGTGAAGACGCTGGTGTTCCATATAACACTCACTGAGGAAGCCAATTGAGAGCATTACAAGATACTTCCCGTTTTGCAATCCACATAGTAGTAGATATAGTGTCGAGGGTTGTCTCTCATGCTCTGCAGTATCGGTCGAATAATGGCTAATATTCCAGTAAAAGGAATGGTTTTTTTTTTTATTTTTTTTTTATTTTTGTTTTTTTATAAACAAAGGTATCATCCTTAGTTCAAGATAACTCTTGGCAGAGATATAAATAGAAGGACGGTGCTTCTATTTGAGGGAGTCTCACGGGGATTTCTAGAACAGAAAGTATAACAGCTGAGTCATCTAAGTTTATTATACATTTTGTATTCTCCCGCCCCTTCTGTGAGAAATATATGTTTCGACTCGTAATATATGAGACCGCAGCTGAAGGCGATTCAGCAAAACATTAATTCTATGTTTAGCTATGTACAAGTATAAATGTATTTTTTTAAATGAGTCACACGGGTGCAGACATCAAATTCACTTAACGAATTGAGAGACTCCAACCCTGGATTTATATTTACATAGATAACAAAAGATTTATTTATTACATATTGGATCAACAGGGTTAAAATGAATAAAATTGATTTGTCAAGAAGAAAGGGTAATTTCCTTCACGGAAAGAGATTATGAATTCGTGTATTTAAAAAACAAAAATAAAGTCTGTAAGCAGTGCCAGTACTTAACTTGCAATGCAGTGACGATGGTTGTCGTTGACTTCTGGTTAAGTCATTACTGGTTCGCAGTGGATTTTTGACTGTTCCTTCTGTTCAAGAGTCGATTGGTATGGTAGCAGCACGTTCCTGGCGATACCGGAGTAACTGCTTTAGGTTGCCTCTGCCAGTGACCTCTAGACCCGTTTGGTATAGATGGTATACAGCGTCGGCTTCTGGCAACTAGTACCAACAAGTGCGAAATAACAATACCCCTAGTCAATCTTCAGTCTCCTCACGTACGCATCAGGTGACCTCCACATCCCTCCATCATTTCATCTTCCTCAGAATTTTACCCGATGCCCTTGTGCAATGTTACCTTGTCAGGTTCTCTTGGATGAAACCCTTTCACAATTTAGTTTATTTTAATTTCTAATTTCAGACCAATCGCAAAGTATGGAGTCTCATTTTTGTCAAATGTTACCCTCACCCCTCATTCTGAAACATTATTGGCATGACAGTGTAATGTTTTGCCTCTTAAGTGTTATTTTTACCAAAGCCATTAAATCACATAACCTGCACTTAATTATTACATCTGATAATCTCTTCCAGGGTTACCCTCTAATCCCATATTGGTTATTACAACAAGACATCTTGCTTAATGTTGCAAAGAGACTTGTCGGAAATGATTTCGTGATAAGTCTGGTGTTCAGATTGTTAAAATAATGATAACCCTGAGGTTGGGCCTTAAGTTTTGCACGTCGCTCCCACGTTATTGTATTAAATGGACATTCGCTTTTACTACTATCAGACTTATTCACCAGATGAGCGGAAGTACGTATGCAGTATAGTGTAGAGATCGACGACTTAATATATCTATTACTGGTGTTTTAAGCAAACAAAATCAAGTGGCATTGGTTCTGTCTTTGCTAAACACTGCTGGCCACAAAGGAAAGATAAACAGGTCAGGAAGGTGGCAAGCCCATAAAATACCTGGTGTCAACCCGATAATAAGATAGTCATTGGTAGATGATGACCGGTAAATAATGACAGTGAGGAGTGTAGCAAAAAAATAGACAGCAACAAATGAATCGGATGAATGTCATCCTGCGACATATAGAGGGAGCCTTAAACACACGGGGACCAGGACGTGGATACAGAAATGATAGGGATAAAAAAGACATGAAATGACTTTAAATAAACGGAACGGGACAGGAAGTCTTGTCGCGAATTAATTGAAGGTCGGTCCTCCAAAAGGGCAGCCATAGGGTAATGAACATTTCAGACAAAAATATCTGCTAGTATCTGTGTAATAATACAATGATCTGTGTAGTAACACACATTATGACTTTTCTTTAATACCTCTCTTAAAACTGCTTTAAAAAAATTGTGGTTCTGTTATGAGATTTTCGAATTATTAGACATATGGTATTGGCTGTCCTATTCCAAGGGTTATTTGTAGCCATCTACAGTTTTAATCTCATCAGTCTATTGTCTCATGCTGGGTGTAAATAGTGTATTTTACTTTAACAAATTCTTGTGACAAACTCTAATATCTTTTTTATTAACCTTTTGATACATCCCATTTCTCTACTGTTGCAGAGGCGCCAAAATGTGGGTGATTTCTTTATGAAGATTATTAACAACTACATGCTACTTAAGGCCACCTAATAATAATAATAATAATAATAGCCCCTTCAGTCATAACTGACTATGGGAATGCGCCCCTGAGGTGACAGCCCTCAGCTGCTTATTTTCCTGGTGACGTTTTCTCCCCTCCTCTGCTTGTTGTGTGAGCCTCTCTTCGCCCAATCTGAGGTGGCGCCGTAAATAGCATCGCCACTTAGAGCGATCGGCAGCTTCATCCTCCCATGTTGCTGGATCCATGTCCAGTGCCCTCATATCTCTCTTGCACACATCTTTGAACCTCAGCTGTGGTCGCCCAACTGTTCTCTTGCCATCTGCCAATTGTCCGTAGAAGATATCTTTTGGGATGCGACCATCTTCCATGCGGCGAACATGGCCAAGCCAGCGAAGTCTGCGCTGTCTAAGCAGTGTATACATACTTTGAAGGCCAGCACGTGACAACACCTCGACATTTGTCACTTTACCTTTCCACGAAATGCCGAGGATGCGGCGTAGACACCGTAAATGGAAGGTATTGAGCCTTCTTTCTTGCTTAGCATAGGTCGTCCAGGTCTCGCTGCCATATAGGAGTGTGCTGGTGACGCAGGCATTATATACCGCAGCTTTGGTCTTCATTGTGAGTTTGGAGTTTCCCCAAACACGCGATGTGAGGCGGGCAAAGGTAGCTGCAGCTTTGCCAATGCGGCTGTAGATTTCTGTATCCAGTGAGAGTTTGTCATTGATGGTAGACCCTAGGTATGTGAAGTGGTGCACCACTGCCAATTCATAGTTATCGATAGTGATAACTGGTGCAGCACCCGCATCCTGACTCAGCACATTCGTTTTCTTTCGACTTATTGTGAGGCCAAAGTCCTTGCATGCTTTAGTGAAGCGATTCATCAAGTTCTGAAGCTCCTGTTGGCTTTGAGTGACGACTGCAGCATCATCAGCGAACAACAAGTCTCTTATAGTGACCCTTCTGATTTTTGTTTTTGCCTTCAGCCTTGAAAGATTAAACAGACGGCCATCTGACCTAGTGTGAAGGCATATTCCTTCAGTTGCATCTCTGAATGCATGTTTCAAGAGTAAGGCAAAGAAGATCCCGAAGAGGGTCGGAGCCAGAACACAGCCTTGTTTAACGCCACTTCGTATGTCAAAGGGCTGTGACGTGCTTCCAGCATATTGGACTGTTCCCTTCATGTCGTCATGGAATGACTTTAACATTTCCAGCATTTTAGAAGGGCAGCCTATTTTCAGGAGGATTTTGAAGAGTCCATCCATACTAACCAGGTCAAATGCTTTTGTGAGGTCTATAAAGGCGATATATAAAGGCCTTTTCTGCTCTCTTGATTTTTCCTGAAGCTGGCGGACAGAGAAGATCATGTCTGTTGTTGATCTACCAGCTCGGAATCCACACTGTGACTTTGGATATATGCGCTCAGCTAACTTGTGTAGTCGCATTAAGACGACTTTGGCAAAAACCTTACCAACAATACTAAGAAGAGAGATGCCTCTGTAGTTATTGCAATCACTTCTGTCTCCTTTATTTTTGTACAGTGTTACAATCTTGGCATCTCGCATGTCTTGAGGAATAGTTGTCTCTTCCCAGCACTGGCACAGCATCCTATGCAGGGGATATAATAGCGTGCTCTTACAGCATTTGATTAAATCAGGAGGAATCCCATCACTGCCTGGTGCTTTGCCAGAGGCCAAGCTATCAATGGCCTTGCTGAGTTCCTCTAATGTTGGTTCGGCATCCAGCTCCTCCATAGTTGGCAGACATTTGACCGCATCAAGGGCTGCAAGCGTAACGGTATTTTCTCTAGCATAAAGCTCAGAGTAGTGCTCAACCCACCTCTCCATCTGCTTACCCTTATCGGTTAGCTTCTCTCCACTGATGGTTTTTAGCGGTGCCGTCTTACTTTTTTGGGGGCCAAGTGCTTTCTTTATACCGTCATACATTTGTTTAATGTTGCCTGTTTGCGCTGCGATCTGGATGCTCTCACTGAGCTGGAGCCAATAGTCATTTTCACAGCGTCGAGCAGTTTGTTGAACTTTGCTTCTCGTAGCCTTCAGGATCTGTAGGGTTCTAGCTCTCGGTGAACGTTTGTATTCATTCATAGCACTGCGCTTAGCTTCAATGACAGGTGCCATCACATCTGATGAAGCATCAAACCAGTCATTTGACTTTGCCGTTTTCTTACCAAAGGTGGCAAGTGCAGTACTTTGAATGGTGTCCCGTAGATCCTCCCAGTTCTCTGTAATAGTATCACCACGCTGAGGGCTGCTAAGCACTTTCTTGAAGGTCGCAGTAAATTGAGCGATCATGACAGGGTCTGACATCTTGCTGGTTTCAATGCGTGGTTTCCCTTCATGTCTGACACGATAGAGTTTTCTTGGTTGTGCTCTGATTTTGCAGCAAACCAAGGAGTGATCTGTATCACAGTCTGCACTATGGTACGAGCGCGTGGAGAGCACAGACCTGAGAAGTGGCCTTCTGACGAGAATCAGGTCCAGTTGATGCCAGTGCTTGGATCGTGGGTGTCTACATGACACCTTATGCTGGGGTTTTGTCTGAAAGTAGGTGTTGGTCACGCAGAGGTCATGGTAGACACACAGCTCTAAGAGCCGTTGTCCATTTTCATTCATCTTGCCAATACCAAACCTGCCCAGACATGAAGGCCATGAAACATTATCGGCACCCACTCTAGCGTTAATGTCACCAAGGAGAACAAGCTGTTCTTGCCTAGGTATGCTTTTGATGACTGCTGCTAGATTCTCGTTGAACTCATTTTTAGCTTCTGAGGCAGAGTACAGAGTAGGAGCATACACACTGACAAGGGTGATGGGACCTGTGCTAGTTTGCAGGCGGAGCGTTAACAGGCGTTTTGATCCATTCTCGCCTGGTTCAACCATTTTAGTTAGCGATTTTTTTTACCGCAAAACCTACTCCGTGTTCTCTAGTTTTATTAAGATCTTTCCCTTGCCAATAAAATGTGTAGTCCTTCTCACTCACCGTTCCAGAGTCCGCCAGGCGCGTTTCCTGAAGTGCAACTATATCCACCTGAAGTCGTTTAAGCTCATCATTAATTATGGCTGTCTTCCTTACATCGTTTACGTCCTGTAGGTTTTCGGATAGTCCAGTCAACATAGTCCGGACGTTCCAGCATCCCAATCTGAGAGTTTGCTTATTTCTATTATTCTGATAATTGCTTGGTGCAAAATTTTCTGTCCACAGTTCGGGTTTGACCCTAATCCCCATGCACCCAATGGGGAAAGCAGACAGTGGCGGGACAACACCTTATTGACTGGGGGCTGCCCAGCTTGAAGCGGGCGGTAGCTGTCCAGTGAGATCCTAGAACCTCTCCCACTGTCGGAAGTAGCCCCTGGCGCCATGCCCTACGCCAATTGGGCAAAATGCTTATAACCGGTAACTGCTACTTCTCGTGTTTTGCCGACACCTATAGGGTGAAGCTGGAGTGTCCTCTCCAGGGCGCGAGCTTGGGCACAGTTATATGGAGATCAAGCTGTTGCCACCTACATATCAGTTAATCATCCTGCATCCAGTCAAATGCAACATAGAATACTACTTCAAATGGAAGAAAGAAAGGGATGTGGACAACAGATCCACCAGCTTCATAGGCAGAAGCAGACAGTCCTTTTTCACCCGAGACTGACAATTGCAGATTACTAGGCCACATCTTACACTAATGAATGTCCATGTAGAAAAGAAATCCAGAACCCTGAACACAATCTCCAGAACTGCCCTGCCCATAATGACCTACGATTTCAGACCTGGTCAGGGTCAGCGAACCAGAGCTGACCAAGACCCTACTCCACCTCCAAGTGGTGGTCCTGGAAACGGGCTGCATCACTGCAGTCTGACCAAGAGAGCAGGGATCGAAGAGGGAAGGCTAACCCGGTCCCAAAAATGCCATGCTGAAAACGGATGTGTCGGGCCGAAAGGCGCAAATATCGCAGCTTCGCTGTAAACGGCGACACAACGTAACAAACGTCCTTTTCAGGACGAACGCAGAAGAAGTAGAAGAAAGACCTGGTCAAAGGGTGCAGAGCAGACTTAGAACTTATGTGGCTGCCGTATGACGTGGAAAAGACTGTGAACTTTGTCCTGCAGATTTAGTAAGACCAACAACTGAACGCAGAAGAAGAAGAAGAAAATATACAGCCGATCCATGTGTGCGTTTGTGTGTGTGAGATAGCAAAAAAGAATCTATTCTAAATGTCCAATTTTGTTCAACAATGTTTGTAAGACAAGAACGCAGCGTCCAACAAAAGTTAAACGACAGCTTTTTTTTTTTTATTAAAAGAATTTGAATGGGAGTCGAATAATACAAAACATTAAAGAACGAATGTTGGCGTGCTGTGTGCAATTGTTACACATCTTGACATCTTTAGTGTCTGTTTCTTATTTTATCACGTGCGATCAGCCAACTACCTTGCACACTGCTGCTTCGATGCTACAAGAAAGAGAAAACCCCAAAGTACCATGACGTGGATACTCACATATTTGTGATAAGAAATTCTTCTTCTTCGTTCGTCCTGAAAAGGACGGTGGTTGCGTTGTGTCTGTTTACGCCTAAGCTGTGATATCTGCACCTTTCGGTCGACACATGCGACTTCTGCACGGCATTTTTTAGGACCGGGTTTGCCTTCCCATTTCGATCCACACTCGCTCAGCCAGCCTGCACAGCTGCAGACTGTTTCCAGGACCACCACGTGGAGGTGGAGTGCGGTCTTGACCAGCTCTGGTTCGCTGGTCCTGACGCAGGCAGTCAAGCTATGAGTCGCTAAGAAATTAAAAGTCCATCTCATCCGTTCTGTAGTTTTTGAATGGATGTCGATGTTGACGCATAGGCAGGTGGTAACTTTCACAGTTTAGATTTGGTCCCGTTTCCTCCACTAGCATTTTCTTATGTTTGTCTCATACACGTCGAAGCTTTCTTATTTTCCTGTCCCAACTCGCAAAAGGAGGAATAAGCGAAAGTCGTTATTGTGTTATTATTGTTAAGTATGTTAAAAAAAAAACCAAGAAGTGTTACTGTATTGTTGTTAGGGCATACAGCTGAAAGAGCAGAACACAATTATTTCCTGTAATGTTTTGGCGGTTTACCTGCTCGTCACATATAACAATACTCGGGCCAAAGTTCAAACATCTGTGACGCATGTTTGTACAAGGAGTGGGAGTGTGAAACCCTCTCGGCATCGCTGAGTTCATTAGATAATATCAGACACATGGGATTTTTGTAGACACAGAAAGAACTGTACTACTCCCTCAGACAATTCGTAAGAGGCAACACATACGAGGTTGTATATGGGACTGGCAACCTCATCATGTAAAAGCGATGGATACAGAAACAACCTCTGCAAGAGCACGTGAATGCATTAATAAATACTTATTTGAAAAAGGGGGAGGGGGCAGCTACATTGGTGCTTCCATGCTCTGTAGGGAGAGAAAATGGAAACAAATATATGTTTTAAGTTTTCTACTTGTTTTTCTCAACCCACGCTAGTTTGCCTTTTTTTTCTCATTGACAAATACGTAATTTATTACCTCAGTACTAAACATAGTGACTGTAATATTCATTTTACCGATGTTCAGTTGCAGAACACATAGTTTTCCGCATTTTCTAAACTAATTTGTGTACAATGCTTCCAGTAACCTAGTTCTATCGCTCTCAGCAATAATTAAACCATAAATCGTAACCGGCAGAGGGGCGCGACATAGTGACTGATGGGAAATCGTTTTTGGTGTTTTGGACCAGCGGCACAGAAAATAATGGTACAAATTGTAAACTAATGACTAAGTCTCTACTAAGTGAGCGCTCATTCAAAACTTTTCTAGAAATAGCAACATCGCAGTAACCTAGTCAATATTTTTCAGCGCTGGAAAAACAAAGCTGTTTCTAGAAAAACTAGAAGAAAAAGTTGTTGTTAGCCGACCGAGAGAAAAAGTTGTTGTTAGCTGACCGAGAGAAAAAGTTGTCGTTAGCCGACCGAGAGAAAAAGTTGTTGTTAGCTGACCGAGAGAAAATTTTGTTAGCTGACCGAGAGAAAAAATTGTTAGCTGACCGAGAGAAAAAGTTGTTAGCTGAAAGAGAGAAAAAATTGTTAGCTGACCGAGAGAAAAAGTTGTTTGCTGACCGAGAGAAAAAGTTGTTAGCTGACAGAGAGAAAAAATTGTTAGCTGACCGAGAGAAAAAGTTGTTTGCTGACCGAGTGAAAAAGTTGTTAGCTGACTGAGAGAAAAAGTTGTTAGCTGACCGAGAGAAATAGTTGTTAGCTGACAGAGAGAAAACGTTGTTAGCAGACCGATAGAAAAAGTTGTTAGCTAACCAAGAGAAAAAGTTGTTAACTGACCGAGAGAAAAAGAATTCAAATGTTTTGTTAGTTTTGTTTTGGATTCAGTTCCGAGAGACTAAGATCAGTCGGTTCATAAGGAGTTTACCGTGGGATCCTCGAGTAAATGACAGGGGAAGTAATCCGCGAGAGATAGATGGATCGTGACCCTTGTCAGTTAGATAAGTGCAGAGAGTGGCAAAACTGAAAAATCTATAATTGACGAACTTTCGAGAGTCTGCAGACTGTTGCCCACAAAGGAAATTGGTACCTTTCACGCAAATCACTGAACGGTACCGACTTTCGGGGTAGGGGCGTGGGGAAGAAGGTCAGTGGATTGTAGCAGCACCTATAGAGTTTTCCTCGTCTTTAACGTCGAATGATCGATTAGGCTTCAGTACATCGCGAAATTGCGGGGACATTACAGGCTTAACTTTCAGCTATAGAGATGTCAAAAGACTGTTGGTCTTATTAAACTTATCTGAAAGGTTTGGTTTGGGTCCCAAAGGAAGCACGTCTCACCACGTGGCATATTTAAATTCTGAATTGCTTCAAGTCAAAGCCGCTTTCACCGTCTTTGAAAAATTATCACATTTAAATCACACAATGATCCTTAACCGATACACAACGACTAATATTTACTATGGTACGCTGTGGTTTTTTTTTTCTGTTGCCTAATGGCTAATATTTTGTCAATGCCCCCGTGTGGTACCTGGGGGTCTTTGGTGTGACATAGAATGAATAGGACGACTGTATCCTCAGACATGACTAATATAAGGTTGTGCCATGGGTTGTCAACTTTGTCATGTCAAATAAAATGCTACAGATAACCACACCTACAAAATCATGGGAACGTTGGCGTAGACTTTCTTCAGTGGGGCCAGGTGTGACCCAATGCTCCATAACGGGAGAAAAAGGAATTGAATGAATGAATAAAATGGACAAAAGTCGTTAAGAGGACTTAAAAAAGTAAGTAAGTAAATCACCAAAACATGACAGATGGGAAATAATTATGGTGCGCTTTTTCTGCCACATGTCATGATGACGTCACTAATTCTCCTGTGGTTATTTCATTCCTTTCCATTCCAACTTCATTGGATTTTTGTAGTCAGTCATATCATGACTACTGGTCAATGGTCAATGGTCAATGGTCAATGCACCGTGACAACAAATTGGAAGGCCTGCGTGCTCTTTTTTATGGGTGTTCAGTTTGGTTTTCACTATGCAATAAGGCCATGACGCTTACTTATTTTCCAGAATATACAATACGAAAAAAGTCCAAAGCATGCATGTTTTTTAATGGGCGTTCAATTTAGCTTTCAGTGAGCAATGCGCAGCTTTTCAGTATTTTGCAGAAAAGCTGAAAGATTTTTTTTTCATTGTTGGTTACAGGCGTTTCAGTAAGACAGCTTGTATCTGGGGGTTTGAAACAAGCAAATATGACGTGAGCATCACGCTTTTCCATCTTTTTTTTTCTTTCTGTCTATTATTTGGCCGTTATACCCTGTTCAACCAAAACGGTTATATCTGTGGTATATAGGGTGTTAACGTCTTCGATGTAACACGTTCCTAGTCCTGATAAGGACTGGTCCTGAAAAGGACCGCTAGCTGCCTGTTTGGTCCCTTCTCGTTGTTATCTTTTTCGGCTGCATGTTTCTAGGAAATCTCGAACATTTAAAATAAGGAAACTGGGACTGAGGAAACTGAAGGACCACACACGAAGTCAGAGAGGGAATTTATTAAATTAACGACACTCCAGACGCGTATAAGAGGCCGATTCAAGTCTCTTTTATTCATCTGAGCAAAAGGTCTGTGAGTCAGGATTGGTGTAAGTTGTGATGTACATTTCATATTTATTACTAACATGTGAACTAACATATATATATATATATATATATATATATATATATATATATATATATATATATATATATATATATATATATATATATATATATATATATATATATATATATGTATGTGTCACGAAATGGATTTAGGACTAGAGACTGTCTACGTATAGTGACAAGGCAATAGTAAGAAGAAAGACTGAAATGATAGATTCAGATAGAAATATAGTGCAAACTGTGAAAGTTGAGACCATTGGTTCCGAGGTTGAGAACCGAGGTTGATTCTTTCCTCGCCACTTCGGACGTTTAAATTGCTATGGCCTCGAACCACCTCTAACTACCCTATGGGGATAAGGTTCAATTAAGATTCACAAACACCAAGGTACAGACAACATATAGCTACTGTACTAAAGGAAATGACTGATGCCAGCTACAATTTATACAAGTTTATTATACACCTATAAACAACAAACATATGCATGTCCCATACATCAAGTGCGAGGATGCACTCCTGAAAACAAAATCAAGCACAGTTTAAAAAATGCATCCACCCCAACCCTTCTCCCACAATTGCAACCTGTATGGAGAAAGAAGGTAAGGTTAACTGAAATGAACTACACTGCACTTGATGTCGCCTACACTCCAAACTAGCTGTTCTAAATTCTAACTCTAAGTCCACTGATAGCTGGAACGACGGCGAAGTGACTACACAATCTCTGCACAGACTTCGGTTCTACACAGCCTATCCTGGAATCTCCTGAACACAACTAACTGCACCTCTAAACTTCAGCAGCTGTCCTCTGCTATGATTCACCAAAACTAACAGTTCTGCCTATCTGTGCTGACTTCAGTAGAGAGAATGTTTACCCTATCTCTCTCCACTACTCTGGAATTGATTGAGGTTTAACAGAACCCCCCTGGATTCTGGACTGGAACTGTAGCTGACTTCTACCACTCTGAAATTACCTGCCCGAGTATCTATAACTGGGCCGTCGGCTTTATTATGGCCGTGAAGAAACGAACACAAAATTACCACAACGCTGGCAGCCTGCCAAATCTGCGTGTGTAACGAGCGTCAGAGCTCAGGATTTATCCACAAAAATCCTATTCGCTGGAAAATGTCTTCCCCTGGTTGGGAAAACGTATTTTCTTCCTCTCCGTCCACTAACTCTGGCAACTAACGTAAAACCCTTGCGGTTCTGCGAATGCCCCAACTTTGCCGTGGGAGAAATTTTGTGGTCTCAAAATTCCGCTCTCATTCCCACAAAAAGCCGGCACCTGCTGTTTAGACAAAAGCAAAAACAACAGCTAAACAAAACGTTAATACTCTATTACAAATAACAATTAACTTCCTGACAAACCCTTAAGTCTTTAACACTTAAGTCTCCCCCGTCTATAATCAATACAGCTCCCCTACTCTCTCCCGTTATGCACCACCATACAAAATCATGCAAACAAAGTCCGCTCCCCCACTGAGCTCCCTTCTCTACCTGAGCCCACAAGGTAAACATTGGCTAACCCAGATCGCTTGTTCTGCCTGACTAACTCCGAGCAACAACAATATTTTCAATGGCCCGTCTGGGCAGACGTACTGTGGCCTACTTCTTACGCTGACACTAATGCCGTAATGTTTAACACAACTAAAACTAGCCTTCTCTAGGAATTCCTAAAATTCCCGTCAATAATAGTAATCACATTCAAAATGAAATACAAAATAATTCCCTTAACATAAATAAATGTCATCTCCATCTTCTGAATACACAGAATAACAAAGCACAATCAATAACCTATAACCCTGTTTACGCTAGCATCTACATGCCGTCAAAAGTTATACATAACCCCTGATTATCAAATTGAAAACCCCGTAGTTCAACCACGTGTTTGTAATTTTATGACCACGTGCTTATCTCCCCCTCGTCCCTCTGAACGTCGTATCAATAACAATTCCGTAACCAACGCGCCCACGCGCTTCCAAATTATGCCTCTTTCACTCCCGTCCACAGATATATGCGTAACTATATAAATAGCGAGCATCAATACTCTCACTAAAATCACAAATAAAAATACACATTACGCGCTCCCGACTATTCTGTAAATAAATAAAATTCGCAGATGCGAGTTTCTCTCCCGACCGACTTTGCAATAATACCAAGCGGTGATATCTCAACTTTTAAACCATGCCGCTATTCTTTCAACAAGGAATTAAATGGACCTAGTATCTCATGTCTATCACTCAGATCGAATTGATGGCTCTGGAGTTAAATTAAACTAAACTGCCCACAGGAACTTAAATGATCGGCTAGGACTAGAAAAATTAAATAAAGTCCTCACGCAAAAATTCATGCTTACCAAATCTCGAATGTCCTACTGAAGGCAATCGACTTGACTGGCAACCGGCTTTGGCAATTTTTTTTTCATTAAAAGAGAAAGAAACTATGAAATATAGGCCTTTTATAATCAAGACCCCCACGCGCCGACTTCGTGACGTCATATGCGCGGCGTGGTTGTAAAGCCAATGAGAGCTCTGCATTTCAACTGCAGTTATCTCTCAGCCAATCAGAACCTAGATCGTTCTGATGTAACGTGCATGGGTTTTAGACAAAGAAACGAGATTAAGCCTAGCCCTATACTGCGGAAATGAAGCAAAAATGGCCGCAATTAATTTAACTCCCGAAAAATGCGTATATGGCCACGCAATATCTTTAAAAAAAGACAATCTGGTGCCAATCCTGATCTAGCATCTATAATCTTTCTTCTAGAAAAATACTGTCTAATTCCCTACACCCCCATTCTAAACACATAAAGAAGAACCATAAAGCAGATGAGATCAAACTCCCTCGTGATCTCATCTTGAAAAAACGTAAATAATAGAAGGAGAAGAAACATGGAGAAGGATTTCCTGTAATCCCTCCTAAAAATAGTGAACAAAATGCAAGGAGAAGAAGACATGGGCCATTTGAAAGACAGGATCTCAGTACTTTCGTCACATCACTCCCACCTTCGAAGATTGAGCATCGATCTCATTACTGAAATCTCTGTGTTTCACACTGGCCCTTAACTCTGTCTACAAGGCTGTCTGTCCTTACCCCTCCTATTCAGTGTTCTTCGACCTTCCTCTTTTGCGTTTCCTCCTTCCTCCTCTCCTAGAATGAGCTCCTATGCTCCGTTGGGAGAGTTGATCTCTCTTCAGACCTGTGCCGTCTAATGGCGGGTCTGAACTTTCCCTTGCTATGACCGTCACAAGGCTGTCCTGGTCAGCTGATGTGACCGACGGGCGCTGTGGCGACCTGGCGATGACAACTTCCTCGCTGCGCGTCAGCAGGGTTGTGACTGCTGGTACCGTGCGAGAACGATGCACCGTCTCGGGTTCCTGTGGTGTAGAGCCTCCGATTTCTTGCTGGGTGTCTATTGGATCACGATCGACCTCAATAGCTTCTACCTGTGAAGAAAGGTAGGTAAGATCTGCCCTGTTACGCACGGATCATTATTATTTTTCGTTTGTATAAACATTTTTTCATATGTATGATCATTTTTTTTTTTGACTGAAGTGTGTATTATGTTTTCTATGGTCAAAGGGACATAATCCGAGTTATCGAGACTACAATTTGTTAGGAGTTGCCTTCTCTTGTATAGAGACACGTTCGGTCTATAATTTCTTGAACGAAGCGTGACCACATCTCCTTATTTGGTAGTATCAGTCAACTATGGTAGATGTCTGAAACCTTTCTTAACGCTTCTTTTCATGACCATAAAAGGCGCGACTGTGTAAGACTTTTATCTCGAATGTTCTTCGAATCGTCTTATTGTGAACGGCAACTCAGAGATTGTCGTTCTGCGCATGTCAAACCGGGAGTTCGTTCTGTGTGTTCCGCCCAGTTGGGGCAGTTTAGAAATGGTTTAAGAAGCGAGCAGACGCAACTGCGTCTTGTGATTCTCTGAGGGAAATACAGTGTCTTAGTGAGTTAGTTAGCTAACTAGACTATTTCCCAGTATTATGCAGCCTGCCTGGAGGCATATGTTCATGGTTGATTTTCCGAAATAAGGTAATTCCTCTTGTATCGAACTTTATGCTATCATCTAGAGGTTCGTCATTTTGTCGCCTATTTGCTCGCCTGTGTGATGCAAAATGGAGAGGTACTTTGACTAGGATTAAGTCACCAGTATCTGTATACCTGAACTAGTTAAATATATATGGGTCGCTCTAGACCAACAAGACTGTTGTCTGTGTTCCAGGATTCGTTATATCAGAGATCACGTCCAAGTCAGATGGTTAGACTTAGGAACATTATAAAGGTCGAGCTGACCTGTAGCCCATGTATGCTATTCACGTGCAGACAGTGAACGGACTTATTGTATACAACTGATCTGCTAGCATCAGAATGGGAGCATTTATTATTGTTTATGAACATTGAAGATCTGTAGCTGACACTGTTGCAGAAGTTATAGAAATTATTATTATTTATACAGCTTCACGAACTAGCACTCGATGATTGATGAATTTCTGAATCTATTGAACTGTGATGTCTTATGACGCATATATACAACAGCTATCATTGCTGACTACAGAAATTGTTTTCAATGTGCCATATCATCTTGCTGAACTCGTTAACCATGTTGATGTCATAAGTATCATGACTGTTTTGTGGCGTGCAATAAATGAAAGAAACTTATACAACGAAGTTACCCTTTCTATGACTCTACACGTCATGTTGCCTGTGTGATAACCCTGTGAACTGTTCCACTACCACATACACAGCAACATCCTAAATCAGAGAAGACACCTACATCTTACACTTTAACACCAGGTGTCGATAAGGGTGGCAAGTTACCACTTCAGCACAAATCCACCCTTATCATTTTTGGTGGCCAGAGCTGGTTCTATCATCTGATATTTTGGCGCACCATATCATTGTTGGTGGCCATAGGTTGGTTGGTTCACTCTGATTCCAGCTATCAAGGGGGTCAGCAAACCCAGACATCATCATCATACTAGATACAACTACAGCATCAACTACCACCTTACAAGAAATTTTATTGAAAGTATCCGGATTTTCTGACAGTTGCTGATTTTGAAACTACCCGGCGCTGCTCGGCAATATTGAAGTTTATGTAAAATTAGAAGGACAAGTACCGAGCGAATGGATTTCCTGATCTGGTGAAAAGAAGGACAAGTGCCGTAACAACTGTTCCGGTCTCAGGGGTACTGCTGCGGGTTCAGAAGGTCAAGTGCCGGTTAAATCAATTTAGAAGATTCAGAAGGTCAAGTGCCGTAATAACTGTTGCAGTATTAGAAGCTCTTTTCCTTCGTCATGGCTGTTTATGGGAGCAGAAGTTAATCAACGTTGGATCATTATCCTCAGAATGCTGATTACATCCTGTTCTGCACCGTGCTGACGCTGGATTTATAGAAGTTAAGTGGCCTGTTTTGTTTGTGAACTGTGCCCTTATGTTCTAACTGAGCCTTCTGTACTTTCACACTTTCTCCTATTGTTTTCATGATACATGTTTATATGTTATATGTTATTTGTTATTTGTATATTTATATGTTTATATTTCAGCGGGTTTTCTCGGTTGGGCGGAGTCTTACAGTAGAAGATACCACGTCACAGAGGTTCTACTGTTAGCGTTTTCGTTAGGGACTGTGCGAATTTCCTACAGTGAAATTTGCTAGCGACAATCGTTGCTATATCTGTTTAGTTGTGACGAGTTGTGCTTTATTTTTGTTTCTTGTATATATATATTTTTTTTTTTTTTTTTTTCTTCTCTCTCTTTCTTTGTGTTTTTAGTTTCGATTTCGATTGTTTGTATTTGTAGGTCTCCCCTTTGCTATTATTCAGTTCTTTACGTATATTTTTGTGTATACACTGTAGCGTCATTTGTTAGTCATATCTTCGCATATTTCTTTTTAGTTTTGCTGTTTGTGTATTTGACTTATGCGAATGTTTTCGTATTGTTTGATCTTTGTTGATTGTTTACATTGACTCTGATCTTTGTTATTGTTTACATTGACTCTGATCTTTGTTATTGTTTACATTGACTCGGATCTTTGTTGTTGTTTACATTGACTTTGATCTTTGTTATTGTTTACATTGTTGGTGACCTTTGCTATTGTTTACATTGTCTTGTTATTGTTTACATAGTTCTTGCATAGTTAGCTTTCACTATTGTTGATATATGCTCATGCACTATTGGTCTATAGTGCACTTATCATAACAAACTGGTGTTTTTTGCTTATGCACTATTGTAGTGCAGTTATGATAAATAACTGATGATTATGCACTGATTTGGGTAGTGCACTGTTAATTAAGAGGTGACTTGTGATATTATTATACATTTGATAATACAAGTTGGTGTCAACTCCTGTTTCCCACAGAGATTGGGTTCAACATAGAGATTATACAAGCACTTTATTAAGTCTTGTTGCTATTTAACATTGAAATAAGATAATTAATTATTTCAGGTTCTGTACTCACATTTTGGACATCATGTCTACATTTGAGTACTTTATTGAGCAGGGTAAAGCCCTTGGGAAGACAGGTGATAAATTAGAAGAATTTGCGACTGTTCAATATGCCAAGGCATTGAAGTCGGAAGAAAAGAAAATGAAAGAACAAACTGAACAAAAGAGAATAGAGGCTGAAAATAGAACAAAAGAAACTGCAGATGCAGGTGGAGGAAAAAAGATTTCAAATGGAAATGGAAAAAAAAAAAAGAGAAGCAGAATCTCAGGAGAAGAGGCTTCAGGCTGAAGCTGAAAATAAGAGACTTGAAAAAGAAGCTGAAGAAAAAAAGTTACAGGCCCAGGCTGAAGCTGAAAATAAGAGACTTGAAAAAGAAGCTGAAAATAAGAGACTTGAAATAGAGGCTGAAGGAAAAAAGTTACAGGCCCAGGCTGAAGAAAGAAAGTTACAGGCTGAGGCTGAAGAAAGAAGGTTACAAAGAGAGGCTGATGAGAGAAAAGCAAAAATGGAACATGATGAAAAAGTCTTAGCTTTAGAGTTAGAGAAGTTAAAGTTATTGAACACTGGTAATGCTAATGAGGCAAATAAGGTGTCAAATAAGACTAATGCTAAGGATTTCAAGCTTAATCTACCAGCATTTAATCCCTCAATCGATGATATAACATTTTATCTAGATAGATTTGAAAGTGCATGTAATGTGCATAATATAGATAAAACATTATATGTGTATCATCTGTCCAAGATACTTAGAGGTGATGCTTTGACTTTGTTGAGTATGGTAGATGTGCCTGACAAAAACAACTATGAGGTTGTCAGGGCGGCATTGTTAAAGAAGTACCAACTTAACGAGGACGGATATCGTCTTAAATTTAAAACCATGTTACCAGAAACTGGAGTTGAATTCTCTGAATTCATCTCAGGCATCCGTCTTACTTTTTTACGATGGGTTGAGTTGTCTAAGACAGAAAATACATTTGAAGCTCTTATGGATTTACTACTTAGAGATAAGGTTATGTCTTCTGTTAATGAAGCTTTTCTATCTTTTCTTCATGAGCGTAAGCCTAAAAACATAAAAGAAATGGAAGAATACTGTAGCCAGTATGTTACTGCGCATCCGCACATAACCATTAGTAACTCTAAGGTGAAAGAAGGTCTGCCAGTTGCTTCGGCAGCACCTTATGGCCCAAATTTTATGCGTAAATTTCAGGGTAGCCAGAAAAATTTCAATAAAAAGAGTAATCGTAATTATGCCCAGAACCATAGTGATCAATTCCAGGGTGATTCTTCTTCCCAGAACTGGAGACAACCTAATACTACACGTTATTCTACTCCGGTTAACTTTAGAAATTTTCACAAAGGTAATCGGTACAGAGGAAAATATTTTATGCAGAGACCTCAATACCAAGATAATAGAGGTTCTCAACAACATAGAGATAGTAATGACAGTTATGGAAACTGGAACTCAAACCAGGATAAAAATTACAGTAGGGACTTTAATGATAATTGCAGAGGCAATAATGGTCGCGGTAGATCGCAACATAAGAGAAAAAGATATCAACAGACAAACTCTGTTCAACAAGAATCTCAGGGAGCAGATAAACAGGTTAATAATGATAAAGACCATAATGCTATCGGATGCTCATCTTTTGATTTTGGTAGGGCAAATAAATGTATCCAATGCAGTACTTTATTTGATCCGAAAACCGTTAGTACTTTAAGCTGTGGTCATCCTTTGCCCGCTCTTCCTGCTAATGTTGCTCATGATGGGAGAGGTTCTCTTATATTACATAAGGGGCTAGTAAATAGTAATCCAGTCTCAGTGTTGTTTGATTCTGGATGTACTACTGTCGGCGTTAGGCAATCTCTTGTAGATCCATCCTGTGCTACAGGAAAAGTCATCAAATGTGTCACATTTGGTGGCACGTTAGAAAAGTATCCTACTGCTATAATACACATTGCTACTCCTTTCTTCACGGGAGAGGTCCACGCGTGTCTACTTCCAAACCCTATTGCGGACCTTATTATTGGTCGTATTCACGGAGTTAGGGAATGTACCCCACAGCAGATTGCTGTTTGGGAAGAGCAAAACATTGAAGCTACCAATGCGGTGGTCACAAGAGCACATGCTCTGGATCCACCTCAAACTTCATTAACTAATAATGATGAAGTAAATGACCAAGATAGTCACTTGACTATTACACGTGACTCATTTATCAAATTGCAAGAAGAAGATCCTTCTTTACAAAAATTCTTCATTCTAGCAAAAAAAGGTGATCCTAATCAGAACACTAATAGGAAATCTTGGATTTCTATGAAGAACGGCGTACTTGTACGTATGGTACAAGACTCGACTACGTCCACTCATTCACAAATTCTTGTGCCTAAGAGCATGAGATTGCAAATATTGCAACATGCTCATGACTCGCAATGTGCTGGACATATGGGTTTTTCCCGTACAAAGTCGAGGGTTCTTGCGGCTTTCTTTTGGCCATTTGTGAGCAAGGACATACGAATGTACTGTCGCTCTTGCAAAGTATGTCAGGAGGTCAAATCTAAAGGACCACGACATGCTGCGCCTATCCAGGCTGCTGACATTCCTATTCGCCCTTTTCAAAAAATGGCAATAGATATTATCGGTCCTTTTAGAATTAAGTCGGCTAGAGGACATCAATTTATCCTTACATGTGTCGATATGTGCACACGTTGGCCAGAGGCAATACCTCTCAAGAGCATCTCAACTGCTGATATCGCAGACGCTCTTTGGCTGATATTTTCTCGCTTGGGTTTTCCCGGAGAAATATTGTCAGACCATGGCACTCAACTTATATCAGACACTATGTCACAGGTAATGTCTATGCTACACATTAAAAGGTCTCTCAGCAGTATCTATCACCCAATGTCTAATGGGTTGGTCGAACGTTTAAATAGGACTCTGAAAACTTTACTTGGTAAAATAACTGAGGATCATCCTCAGGATTGGGACAGGGTCTTACCCGCGGCTCTCTTTGCGTATAGAGAGGTCCCCAATGAACATACGGGGTTTTCCCCTTTTGAACTTGTCTTTGGCGCGCAACCGCGCGGCCCTATGTCTTTACTTCACGATCTAATCACTGCCGATAATATTAGCGATGAGACTCAATCTTCTTATGAGTACGTCATTGCTCTTAGGCAAAAGATCATCGAGGCATGCAAACTAGCAACTTCGTCTTCAGAATTTGCTAAAGAAAAGGCAAGGCAGTTTGCAAATAAGAATAGATGTCTACGACAACTTTGTCCAGGTGACAAAGCTCTCGTTCTACTTCCTTCAAGGGAGAACAGACTTCTAATTGCATGGAAAGGTCCATATGCAATAGTCTCCAAAATTTCTGATGTCGACTATGTTGTCGATATTGATGGAAAGCATAAAACTTTCCACATAAATATGCTCACAGAATTTTATGAAAGACCTGACTATTTGCAGCCTATTTTCCAGGCTACGGACAATTCACAAGCAACTCGTGGTCAGTACTCATCTCTGTCAGTTATACAGGATGAGGAAACTACTTTTTCTGATGTCAATCTTCCTCTTTCTATGGTCCCACTTTATTCTACGGAATCTTGGAAAAACGTGACCGTTTCTCCAAATCTTTCCGCTGAGGAACATCGACAAGTTTCTTCGATGTTGCAAACATTTCAGGATGTTCTTACAGACATCCCGGGACACACACATGTCATAGAACATGACATTGTGCTAACTGATCACAATCCTATCAGAGTCAGACCATATCCAATACCTATTCATTTCCAGTCTCAAGTCGAAAAAGAGTTGGATGAAATGATACGTTTGGAAATCATTGAACCATCCACTTCAGCATACTCTTCGTCTATGGTTATTGTTCGAAAGAAGGATAATAACATTCGCATTTGCGTAGATTATCGCAAATTGAACCAAGTTACGAAGTTCGATGCTGAACCTATGCCTTCATTAGAAGAGCTACTCAATAAACTTTCTAATTCTAGATTCTTTACCAAACTAGATTTGTCTAAAGGTTATTGGCAAGTCCCGCTAACTGAACGTGCCAAACCTTTTACAGCTTTTTCTACACCTAGGGGTTTATTCCAATGGAATTTCATGCCTTTTGGTCTTATGAACGCCCCTGCTACATTCGTACGCATGATGCGGCGAATTCTCGCATATCGTACAGATGTCATAGCATACCTAGATGATATCTGTCTATTCAGTGATTCTTGGGAAGATCATTATTTGGGTTTATACGAATTACTGTCTACTCTTCGCGAGTATAACTTGACTGCAAAACCCTCTAAAGCCTTTATAGGATTTAGCGAGATTTCTTTCCTAGGTCATCGGGTTGGTCATGGTCTTTTAAAGACAGAGGACCACAATGTTTCAAAAATACTTAACATTTCGGTCCCTAAGACGAAGAAACAAGTAAGGAGTCTATTAGGTTTGATTCAATTCTACGGACGATTCATTCCGAATCTGTCCTCCATTATGGCACCGCTTTCTACTTTATTGAAGAAAGGGTCGCCTAATCTGATCCGCTGGTCTAAAGAATGTCAATCCTCATTGGACCAGGTTAAAGCCCTATTTTCATCTCCACCTATTCTTAAGTTACCTACTATTGAGAAGACTTTTGTTCTTCGAAGTGACGCCTCGTCAACAGGGATTGGGGCAGCACTAATGCAGGAGTATTCTGATACTTTGCATCCGGTGATGTATATCTCTAGGAAATTAAACGCTGCAGAAAAGAATTACTCGGTTTTAGACCGTGAGTTATTGGCTATGGTATGGTCTATTCTGAAGTTACAAAGATTTCTTCTAGGCGCACATTTCATTGTGGAAACCGACCAGAAAGCGCTTACTGCTATTCAGAGCAAAAACTTGAAGAGCTCGAGGTCCACTCGTTATGCCATAGCTCTTCAACCATTTCATTTCTCGGTTCGAGCTATCCGTGGTTCGGATAATGTAATGGCAGACATTCTGTCCAGATGTCCACACGATTCCACATGATTCTTCTGTCATATATATATATTTCCTGATATACAGTCCAATGTTATAATGACATGTTAGTAGATTTTGTCTCACTTTTTTTTTTTTTGAGGGAAATTTATAACATTGTACCATGTAATTATCTAAGAAGGCTTAGTTAGTGATATACGGGCCAAAAGATCACTCGGCCACATTTAAATAAATTATTTTCAGGATTGTATTAAGAAATTTACCAGTTGTCTTTAAGATTTGTGTTATTGATATTTTCGCAGCACATCATTGAAGTCTGCGAGTTTATGTCCATTGTGGAACTTTGAGGATATCAAGTCCTGTCCTACATTGGGAGCGGATGATGTCCACATCTTCTTCTATTGAATGTTTTGTGTCACCGAAGAGCAACACATGTATTACTTATTAATTACTGTTACTTTATATAATGTAATAATATAGTGCGGTATATTAGTAAATTACACCGCTATTTGCAACACATTGTATGATAACACATAATATATTTAATTTCATATATTGGTATGAGTATAATTTGATTGTCATTATGTTGTTGCCATCATTGTGGCGTGTGTTGGTGGCACCTTCCTGGAATATATCAGCGTATACTTAGATAAATTTTTTCTCTAAGGATCTGAGATATGATCTCAGTGTCGCTCCATGCGTTGAGCTAATTTGTTAGGTATATATCCACGCATCATACGTGCGTTAGGAGCCTAGATTTTTTCCGGCTCCAGGATTTAAAAAAAAAAAAAATGTCCCATTTTTTTTTTTTCCAGGGAGGGTGCGGTAATGTTACGCACGGATCATTATTATTTTTCGTTTGTATAAACATTTTTTCATATGTATGATCATTTTTTTTTTGACTGAAGTGTGTATTATGTTTTCTATGGTCAAAGGGACATAATCCGAGTTATCGAGACTACAATTTGTTAGGAGTTGCCTTCTCTTGTATAGAGACACGTTCGGTCTATAATTTCTTGAACGAAGCGTGACCACATCTCCTTATTTGGTAGTATCAGTCAACTATGGTAGATGTCTGAAACCTTTCTTAACGCTTCTTTTCATGACCATAAAAGGCGCGACTGTGTAAGACTTTTATCTCGAATGTTCTTCGAATCGTCTTATTGTGAACGGCAACTCAGAGATTGTCGTTCTGCGCATGTCAAACCGGGAGTTCGTTCTGTGTGTTCCGCCCAGTTGGGGCAGTTTAGAAATGGTTTAAGAAGCGAGCAGACGCAACTGCGTCTTGTGATTCTCTGAGGGAAATACAGTGTCTTAGTGAGTTAGTTAGCTAACTAGACTATTTCCCAGTATTATGCAGCCTGCCTGGAGGCATATGTTCATGGTTGATTTTCCGAAATAAGGTAATTCCTCTTGTATCGAACTTTATGCTATCATCTAGAGGTTCGTCATTTTGTCGCCTATTTGCTCGCCTGTGTGATGCAAAATGGAGAGGTACTTTGACTAGGATTAAGTCACCAGTATCTGTATACCTGAACTAGTTAAATATATATGGGTCGCTCTAGACCAACAAGACTGTTGTCTGTGTTCCAGGATTCGTTATATCAGAGATCACGTCCAAGTCAGATGGTTAGACTTAGGAACATTATAAAGGTCGAGCTGACCTGTAGCCCATGTATGCTATTCACGTGCAGACAGTGAACGGACTTATTGTATACAACTGATCTGCTAGCATCAGAATGGGAGCATTTATTATTGTTTATGAACATTGAAGATCTGTAGCTGACACTGTTGCAGAAGTTATAGAAATTATTATTATTTATACAGCTTCACGAACTAGCACTCGATGATTGATGAATTTCTGAATCTATTGAACTGTGATGTCTTATGACGCATATATACAACAGCTATCATTGCTGACTACAGAAATTGTTTTCAATGTGCCATATCATCTTGCTGAACTCGTTAACCATGTTGATGTCATAAGTATCATGACTGTTTTGTGGCGTGCAATAAATGAAAGAAACTTATACAACGAAGTTACCCTTTCTATGACTCTACACGTCATGTTGCCTGTGTGATAACCCTGTGAACTGTTCCACTACCACATACACAGCAACATCCTAAATCAGAGAAGACACCTACATCTTACACTTTAACACCAGGTGTCGATAAGGGTGGCAAGTTACCACTTCAGCACAAATTCACCCTTATCAGATAGCCAATTTTTCAGGCTGCTCGTTACAAGAGTCGTTTCCTGTAAACGAGATACGAGAGTTGTGGGGCCCATCTCCGTCTATAGGCAAACGGATACTCAGATCACTGTCCTCCTCCGTTTGAGTAAAGTGCTGGTCGGATGGGGCTCCAGGGCTGGTTGGAACTATATGCTCGCTCAGACCGCTATCTTGTGCCCTATGAAGACGGCGCTGGTCGTTGACATATGTAATACCGCTCTTGTCAGTATGTCCCTCACTTGAAGGAGCTAATACCATCGGGGGCCTAATTCCCGACAACAAAGAGTGTACTTCCGGAATCAGAGGCGTCGTCACCACTGTTTGGCCGGTTGGCTGAACAGGGCTGGCGGGCGAATTTGCCTCTGCAAATAACATATCACTGTCGTCAGAGGCGTTGCACCCCTCCTTGGCACGACAGCTATGTTTGAGCTCGCTCGGGGCTCCGTGAATTAGGGGTTGTCCTTTTTCACGTTTCTGGCCTGCAGTAGGCCCCCTTGCATCAGCAAGGATCGGTGTGGGCGGGTTCCCCAAAACTAAATATGGGTTACCGAGAATGAAGTCGTAGGCCGGCTGAGCCGTTACAGCTGCCTTGATGGTGCCAGACACGAACCTACATTTCACCTCAATATTGGCTACCGGAAAGCGCTGTGAAGTCCCTTTCCTTAAAACTCCACCAATATTCACTTTTTCCTTCGTCATCTGCCAGGGCTTCACCAGATGTCGGGCGACTATGCTGGGGTATGTAAGCCCGCTGTCAAATAAGCATGTAGTCTCAGTCCCGTTCACTTCTGCTGGCCCGCTGTTGGAAAACAACTTCTCTGACTGGAAGGGTTTCCACTTCTTCCCTTGTTTCACCCTCACAGGCCTTAAACAAGCCACCTGATGAGCGGGTTGTTTGTTTGGGCACCGTGTTGTCCAATGAGAAGTAGTCCGACAGAACCTACAATATCTCTCATTATCTCCCCGGTTCCTGACGGGTTCATGAGAAGTCGGCCCCTGTGTTCTGTTAGGCGGCTGGGAGCGCATGTTATGACTGGGAGGGGGCTCCCTGTGAGACGGCCCTTGCGGTTGGTGAGCTGAAGAGGAAGGCGAATGCGATGAAGATGCTCCTTTGTCCGGGGCTGGCAGGTCAGGGTGTTTTCTTTTCTGGCCCAGTACTTCGGCCTGGGCCGTCTGGAACCTTTCTGCAAATAGAATTATCTGGTCCAGTTGCTGTGCGCCCTGCTCCGCCAGGTACTTCCTTAAGTCCGGAGACATGTTGGCCTTTATCTGTTCGCACATGATGAGCTCTTCGAGTCCTTCAAACGATTTAGCCAAACCCGACAACTCTCTCCAGCGAGTGAGGTAATTCCTCAGCCTCTCCGCGAATTGGGGAAAACTTTCTCCCTTCTCCAGTCGACTTTCCCTAAACATCGTTTGGCACTTCCGGGGAGTCCATTGGAATCGCTGTAACAGGGCGTTCCGCAGAGCCTCAAAGTTACCTTGGTCATCTACCAGCATCTTGCTATAGACCTCATACGCATGTCCTCTTAGAGATTGAGATAATTTGAGACACCAAAGACTATCATCCAGCCCGTATGCCTTTGCCATCCGTTCAAATTTTTCTAAAAATACCTCAATTTTCTCATTCCCGTTAGGAAAAGAGTCCATCGGAAAATTCATGGCTGCCATCCGGGGCCCTCCGTTTCCTGAGGTGTCTGTTGCCCCTGCTCCGGGAGAATCTCCGTTAGCCGAACTGCCTTCCGAAGATCGGTACTGCAGTTCCAGTGAACGCAGGGCAAGTTCATGCTGTCTCTCTGCTGCCTTCTCCCTCTCTTGGGCTTCCCTCTGTGCTAACTTCTCCTGGGCTTCCCTCTGTGCTATCTTCTCCTGGGCTTCCCTCTGTGCTATCTTCTCCTGGGCTTCCCTCTGTGCTATCTTCTCCTGGGCTTCCCTCTCTGCTATCTTCTCCTGGGCTTCCCTCTCTGCTATCTTCTCCTGGGCTTCCAATTTACGCAGGTCTTTCTCCGCTTCCCTTTTCTCTCTCTCCGTCTGCCGGTCCTGTTCCCTCATAATGTAAGCCCTAGTCTCGGCCTCATTCATCCCCATGCTTTTAGCTGCGTCCTTCCATGCAGTAAGTAGCTTGACCAATTCAGCCATCTTACCTGACAAATCAGCAGTACTCACAACGAGGGGAAATGACAAAAAAGGAACAAGAAAAAATTTACTGTTACCTACTATGAATATGCTGTCGCAAAAACCCGCACTCAGACTAGCACCAAGTCTGACTAATAACTACCTGAAAAAAATTCAAGTTATCCAGCTACCCAAAACCCGAATTTACTTTCCTGTCAAGAAAAAAAATTCCATTAGCCATCAATTACTTCTAAGTCATAAACAACCTTACAACCACTATCCTCTATACTAACTGGAACCTGTGGAAAAAAACTTATAGCTGGATCAGTCTTAATATAGCTCAAGTCTAGGGGATTTTTTTTTGAAATCTATTTCCAGAACTTTCTACAGAGACAATCTATGAATCTAGAATTGATCCCAACAAAGATGATCCCAAGGACGACGCCACCACTTTGTCAAGATCACAGAATTGAACGTAACAATGATGATCCCGGACGAGCCCCCACTTTGTCACGAAATGGATTTAGGACTAGAGACTGTCTACATATAGTGACAAGACAATAGTAAGAAGAAAGACTGAAATGATAGATTCAGATAGAAATATAGTGCAAACTGTGAAAGTTGAGACCATTGGCTCCGAGGTTGAGAACCGAGGTTGATTCTTTCCTCGCCACTTCGGACGTTTAAATTGCTATGGCCTCGAACCACCTCTAACTACCCTATGGGGATAAGGTTCAATTAAGATTCACAAACACCAAGGTACAGACAACATATAGCTACTGTACTAAAGGAAATGACTGATGCCAGCTACAATTTATACAAGTTTATTATACACCTATAAACAACAAACATATGCATGTCCCATACATCAAGTGCGAGGATGCACTCCTGAAAACAAAATCAAGCACAGTTAAAAAATGCATCCACCCCAACCCTTCTCCCACAATTGCAACCTGTATGGAGAAAGAAGGTAAGGTTAACTGAAATGAACTACACTGCACTTGATGTCGCCTACACTCCAAACTAGCTGTTCTAAATTCTAACTCTAACTCTAAGTCCACTGATAGCTGGAACGACGGCGAAGTGACTACACAATCTCTGCACAGACTTCGGTTCTACACAGCCTATCCTGGAATCTCCTGAACACAACTAACTGCACCTCTAAACTTCAGCAGCTGTCCTCTGCTATGATTCACCAAAACTAACAGTTCTGCCTATCTGTGCTGACTTCAGTAGAGAGAATGTTTACCCTATCTCTCTCCACTAACTCTGGACTTGATGACTGAGGGTTAACAGAACCCCACTGGATTCTGGACTGGAACTGTAGCGGACTTCTACCACTCGGAAATTACCTGCCCGAGTACCTATAACTGGGCCGTCGGCTTTATTATGGCCGTGAAGAAACGAACACAAAATTACCACAACCGCTGGCAGCCTGCCAAATCTGCGTGTGTAACGAGCGTCAGAGCTCAGGATTTATCCACAAAAATCCTATTCGCTGGAAAATGTCTTCCCCTGGTTGGGAAAACGTATTTTCTTCCTCTCCGTCCACTACTGGCAACTAACGTAAAACCCTTGCGGTTCTGCGAATGCCCCAACTTTGCCGTGGGAGAAATTTTGTGGTCTCAAAATTCCGCTCTCATTCCCACAAAAAAGCCGGCACCTGCTGTTTAGACAAAAGCAAAAACAACAGCTAAACAAAACGTTAATACTCTATTACAAATAACAATTAACTTCCTGACAAACCCTTAAGTCTTTAACACTTAAGTCTCCCCCGTCTATAATCAATACAGCTCCCCTACTCTCTCCCGTTATGCACCACCATACAAAATCATGCAAACAAAGTCCGCTCCCCCCACTGAGCTCCCTTCTCTACCTGAGCCCACAAGGTAAACATTGGCTAACCCAGATCGCCTGTTCTGCCTGACTAACTCCGAGCAACAACAATATTTTCAATGGCCCGTCTGGGCAGACGTACTGTGGCCTACTTCTTACGCTGACACTAATGCCGTAATGTTTAACACAACTAAAACTAGCCTTCTCTAGGAATTCCTAAAATTCCCGTCAATAATAGTAATCACATTCAAAATGAAATACAAAATAATTCCCTTAACATAAATAAATGTCATCTCCATCTTCTGAATACACAGAATAACAAAGCACAATCAATAACCTATAACCCTGTTTACGCTAGCATCTACATGCCGTCAAAAGTTATACATAACCCCTGATTATCAAATTGAAAACCCCGTAGTTCAACCACGTGTTTGTAATTTTATGACCACGTGCTTATCTCCCCCTCGTCCCTCTGAACGTCGTATAAATAACAATTCCGTAACCAACGCGCCCACGCGCTTCCAAATTATGCCTCTTTCACTCCCGTCCACAGATATATGCGTAACTATATAAATAGCGAGCATCAATACTCTCACTAAAATCACAAATAAAAATACACATTACGCGCTCCCGACTATTCTGTAAATAAATAAAATTCGCAGATGCGAGTTTCTCTCCCGACCGACTTTGCAATAATACAAAGCGGTGATATCTCAACTTTTAAACCATGCCGCTATTCTTTCAACAAGGAATTAAATGGACCTAGTTTCTCATGTCTATCACTCAGATCGAATTGATGGCTCTGGAGTTAAATTAAAACTAAACTGCCCACAGAAACTTAAATGATCGGCTAGGACTAGAAAAATTAAATAAAGTCCTCACGCAAAAATTCATGCTTACCAAATCTCGAATGTCCAACTGAAGGCAATCGACTTGACTCTGGCAACCGGCTTTGGCAATTTTTTTTTTTCATTAAAAGAGAAAGAACTATGAAATATAGGCCTTTTAAAATCAAGCCACCCACGCGCCGACATCATGACGTCATATGCGCGGCGTGGTTGTAAAGCCAATGAGAGCTCTGCATTTCAACTGCAGTTATCTCTCAGCCAATCAGAACCTAGATCGTTCTGATGTAACGTGCATGGGTTTTAGACAAAGAAACGAGATTAAGCCTAGCCCTATACTGCGGAAATGAAGCAAAAATGGCCGCAAATAATTTAACTCCCGAAAAATGCGTATATGGCCACGCAATATCTTTAAAAAAAAAAAGACAATCTGGTGCCAATCCTGATCTAGCATCTATAATCTTTCTTCTAGAAAAATACTGTCTAATTCCCTACACCCCCATTCTAAACACATAAAGAAGAACCATAAAGCAGATGAGATCAAACTCCCTCGTGATCTCATCTTGAAAAAAAAAACGTAAATAATAGAAGGAGAAGAAACATGGAGAAGGATTTCCTGTAATCCCTCCTAAAAATAGTGAACAAAATGCAAGGAGAAAAAGACATGGGCCATTTGAAAGACAGAATCTCAGTACTTTCGTCACATCACTCCCACCTTCGAAGATTGAGCATCGATCTCATTACTGAAATCTCTGTGTTTCACACTGGCCCTTAACTCTGTCTACAAGGCTGTCTGTCCTTACCCCTCCTATTCAGTGTTCTTCGACCTTCCTCTTTTGCGTTTCCTCCTTCCTCCTCTCCTAGAATGAGCTCCTATGCTCCGTTGGGAGAGTTGATCTCTCTTCAGACCTGTGCCGTCTAATGGCGGGTCTGAACTTTCCCTTGCTATGACCGTCAAAAGGCTGTCCTGGTCAGCTGATGTGACCGACGGGCGCTGTGGCGACCTGGCGATGGCGACTTCCTCGCTGCGCGTCAGCAGGGTTGTGACTGCTGGTACCGTGCGAAACGATGCAACGTCTCGGGTTCCTCTGGTGTAGAGCCTCCGATTTCTTGCTGGGTGTCTATTGGATCACGATCGACCTCAATAGCTTCTACCTTTGAAGAAAGGTAGGTAAGATCTGCCCCTGGCAGCGGTTCTGGACTCGCTCTTCCCCTACCAATCTGAAGCGGGACAGAGCTCTCCAAAATAGCTCCTTGCAAATGCGTAAGGTCGCTTTTCTCACTCTTTTCTGGCCTGAAAAGTTGGTGAGATGAAAACTGTAGACCACGGGAGCTCTCCGTCTAACACCCTGGTTCTACCTTCAACCTTGCCCTCCCCTGTGAGAGTTACTGGCGTCAGTTGGAATGTGTCCTGCAGTGACACTTGACGGTTTAAGATCCCGTTAGATCGCGGAGAATCTGAGTTAAAGCTCTCAGTAACTGGTTCCAATGTTCCGTGAAACGAATTGGAAAAGATAGCCAATTTTTCAGGCTGCTCGTTACAAGAGTCGTTTCCTGTAAACGAGATACGAGAGTTGTGGGGCCCATCTCCGTCTATAGGCAAACGGATACTCAGATCACTGTCCTCCTCCGTTTGAGTAAAGTGCTGGTCGGATGGGGCTCCAGGGCTGGTTGGAACTATATGCTCGCTCAGACCGCTATCTTGTGCCCTATGAAGATGGCGCTGGTCGTTGACATATGTAATACTGCTCTTGTCAGTATGTCCCTCACTTGAAGGAGCTAATACCATCGGGGGCCTAATTCCCGACAACAAAGAGTGTACTTCCGGAATCAGAGGCGTCGTCACCACTGTTTGGCCGGTTGGCTGAACAGGGCTGGCGGGCGAATTTGCCTCTGCAAATAACATATCACTGTCGTCAGAGGCGTTGCACCCCTCCTTGGCACGACAGCTATGTTTGAGCTCGCTCGGGGCTCCGTGAATTAGGGGTTCTCCTTTTTCACGTTTCTGGCCTGCAGTAGGCCCCCTTGCATCAGCAAGGATCGGTGTGGGCGGGTTCCCCAAAACTAAATATGGGTTACCGAGAATGAAGTCGTAGGCCGGCTGAGCCGTTACAGCTGCCTTGATGGTGCCAGACACGAACCTACATTTCACCTCAATATTGGCTACCGGAAAGCACTGTGAAGTCCCTTTCCTTAAAACTCCACCAATATTCACTTTTTCTTTCGTCATCTGCCAGGGCTTCACCAGATGTCGGGCGACTATGCTGGGGTATGTAAGCCCGCTGTCAAATAAGCATGTAGTCTCAGTCCCGTTCACTTCTGCTGGCCCGCTGTTGGAAAACAACTTCTCTGACTGGAAGGGTTTCCACTTCTTCCCTTGTTTCACCCTCACAGGCCTTAAACAAGCCACCTGATGAGCGGGTTGTTTGTTTGGGCACCGTGTTGTCCAATGAGAAGTAGTCCGACAGAACCTACAATATCTCTCATTATCTCCCCGGTTCCTGACGGGTTCATGAGAAGTCGGCCCCTGTGTTCTGTTAGGCGGCTGGGAGCGCATGTTATGACTGGGAGGGGGCTCCTTGCGTGAGACGGCCCTTGCGGTTGGTGAGCTGAAGAGGAAGGCGAATGCGATGAAGATGCTCCTTTGTCCGGGGCTGGCAGGTCAGGGTGTTTTCTTTTCTGGCCCAGTACTTCGGCCTGGGCCGTCTGGAACCTTTCTGCAAATAGAATTATCTGGTCCAGTTGCTGTGCGCCCTGCTCCGCCAGGTACTTCCTTAAGTCCGGAGACATGTTGGCCTTTATCTGTTCGCACATGATGAGCTCTTCGAGTCCTTCAAACGATTTAGCCAAACCCGACAACTCTCTCCAGCGAGTGAGGTAATTCCTCAGCCTCTCCGCGAATTGGGGAAAACTTTCTCCTTTCTCCAGTCGACTTTCCCTAAACATCGTTTGGCACTTCCGGGGAGTCCATTGGAATCGCTGTAACAGGGCGTTCCGCAGAGCCTCAAAGTTACCTTGGTCATCTACCAGCATCTTGCTATAGACCTCATACGCATGTCCTCTTAGAGATTGAGATAATTTGAGACACCAAAGACTATCATCCAGCCCGTATGCCTTTGCCATCCGTTCAAATTTTTCTAAAAAATACCTCAATTTTCTCATTCCCGTTAGGAAAAGAGTCCATCGGAAAATTCATGGCTGCCATCCGGGGCCCTCCGTTTCCTGAGGTGTCTGTTGCCCCTGCTCCGGGAGAATCTCCGTTAGCCGAACTGCCTTCCGAAGATCGGTACTGCAGTTCCAGTGAACGCAGGGCAAGTTCATGCTGTCTCTCTGCTGCCTTCTCCCTCTCTTGGGCTTCCCTCTGTGCTAACTTCTCCTGGGCTTCCCTCTGTGCTATCTTCTCCTGGGCTTCCCTCTGTGCTATCTTCTCCTGGGCTTCCCTCTGTGCTATCTTCTCCTGGGCTTCCCTCTCTGCTATCTTCTCCTGGGCTTCCCCTCTCTCTCTTCTCTGGGCTTCCAATTTACGCAGGTCTTTCTCCGCTTCCCTTTTCTCTCTCTCCGTCTGCCGGTCCTGTTCCCTCATAATGTAAGCCCTAGTCTCGGCCTCATTCATCCCCATGCTTTTAGCTGCGTCCTTCCATGCAGTAAGTAGCTTGACCAATTCAGCCATCTTACCTGACAAATCAGCAGTACTCACAACGAGGGGAAATGACAAAAAAGGAACAAGAAAAATTTACTGTTACCTACTAGGAATATGCTGTCGCAAAAACCCGCACTCAGACTAGCACCAAGTCTGACTAATAACTACCTGAAAAAAATTCAAGTTATCCAGCTACCCAAAACCCGAATTTACTTTCCTGTCAAGAAAAAAATTCCATTAGCCATCAATTACTTCTAAGTCATAAACAACCTTACAACCACTATCCTCTATACTAACTGGAACCTGTGGAAAAAAACTTATAGCTGGATCAGTCTTAATATAGCTCAAGTCTAGGGGATTTTTTTTTTGAAATCTATTTCCAGAACTTTCTACAGAGACAATCTATGAATCTAGAATTGATCCCAACAAAGATGATCCCAAGGACGACGCCACCCACTTTGTCAAGATCACAGAATTGAACGTAACAAAGATGATTCACCGGACGAGCCCCCACTTTGTCACGAAATGGATTTAGGACTAGAGACTGTCTACGTATAGTGACAAGGCAATAGTAAGAAGAAAGACTGAAATGATAGATTCAGATAGAAATATAGTGCAAACTGTGAAAGTTGAGACCATTGGCTCCGAGGTTGAGAACCGAGGTTGATTCTTTCCTCGCCACTTCGGACGTTTAAATTGCTATGGCCTCGAACCACCTCTAACTACCCTATGGGGATAAGGTTCAATTAAGATTCACAAACACCAAGGTACAGACAACATATAGCTACTGTACTAAAGGAAATGACTGATGCCAGCTACAATTTATACAAGTTTATTATACACCTATAAACAACAAACATATGCATGTCCCATACATCAAGTGCGAGGATGCACTCCTGAAAACAAAATCAAGCACAGTTAAAAATGCATCAACCCCAACCCTTCTCCCACAATTGCAACCTGTATGGAGAAAGAAGGTAAGGTTAACTGAAATGAACTACACTGCACTTGATGTCGCCTACACTCCAAACTAGCTGTTCTAAATTCTAACTCTAACTCTAAGTCCACTGATAGCTGGAACGACGGCGAAGTGACTACACAATCTCTGCACAGACTTCGGTTCTACACAGCCTATCCTGGAATCTCCTGAACACAACTAACTGCACCTCTAAACTTCAGCAGCTGTCCTCTGCTATGATTCACCAAAACTAACAGTTCTGCCTATCTGTGCTGACTTCAGTAGAGAGAATGTTTACCCTATCTCTCTCCACTAACTCTGGACTTGATGACTGAGGGTTAACAGAACCCCACTGGATTCTGGACTGGAACTGTAGCGGACTTCTACCACTCGGAAATTACCTGCCCGAGTACCTATAACTGGGCTGTCGGCTTTATTATGGCCGTGAAGAAACGAACACAAAATTACCACAACGCTGGCAGCCTGCCAAATCTGCGTGTGTAACGAGCGTCAGAGCTCAGGATTTATCCACAAAAATCCTATTCGCTGGAAAATGTCTTCCCCTGGTTGGGAAAACGTATTTTCTTCCTCTCCGTCCACTACTGGCAACTAACGTAAAACCCTTGCGGTTCTGCGAATGCCCCAACTTTGCCGTGGGAGAAATTTTGTGGTCTCAAAATTCCGCTCTCATTCCCACAAAAAGCCGGCACCTGCTGTTTAGACAAAAGCAAAAACAACAGCTAAACAAAACGTTAATACTCTATTACAAATAACAATTAACTTCCTGACAAACCCTTAAGTCTTTAACACTTAAGTCTCCCCCGTCTATAATCAATACAGCTCCCCTACTCTCTCCCGTTATGCACCACCATACAAAATCATGCAAACAAAGTCCGCTCCCCCCACTGAGCTCCCTTCTCTACCTGAGCCCACAAGGTAAACATTGGCTAACCCAGATCGCCTGTTCTGCCTGACTAACTCCGAGCAACAACAATATTTTCAATGGCCCGTCTGGGCAGACGTACTGTGGCCTACTTCTTACGCTGACACTAATGCCGTAATGTTTAACACAACTAAAACTAGCCTTCTCTAGGAATTCCTAAAATTCCCGTCAATAATAGTAATCACATTCAAAATGAAATACAAAATAATTCCCTTAACATAAATAAATGTCATCTCCATCTTCTGAATACACAGAATAACAAAGCACAATCAATAACCTATAACCCTGTTTACGCTAGCATCTACATGCCGTCAAAAGTTATACATAACCCCTGATTATCAAATTGAAAACCCCGTAGTTCAACCACGTGTTTGTAATTTTATGACCACGTGCTTATCTCCCCCTCGTCCCTCTGAACGTCGTATCAATAACAATTCCGTAACCAACGCGCCCACGCGCTTCCAAATTATGCCTCTTTCACTCCCGTCCACAGATATATGCGTAACTATATAAATAGCGAGCATCAATACTCTCACTAAAATCACAAATAAAAAATACACATTACGCGCTCCCGACTATTCTGTAAATAAATAAAATTCGCAGATGCGAGTTTCTCTCCCGACCGACTTTGCAATAATACAAAGCGGTGATATCTCAACTTTTAAACCATGCCGCTATTCTTTCAACAAGGAATTAAATGGACCTAGTTTCTCATGTCTATCACTCAGATCGAATTGATGGCTCTGGAGTTAAATTAAACTAAACTGCCCACAGAAACTTATATGATTGGCTAGGACTAGAAAAATTAAATAAAGTCCTCACGCAAACTTCATGCTTACCAAATCTCCAATGTCCAACTGAAGGCAATCGACTTGATTGGCACCCCGGCTTTGGCAATTTTTTTTTTCATTAAAAGAGAAAGAAACTATGAAATATAGGCCTTTTATAATCAAGACCCCCACGCGCCGACTTCGTGACGTCATATGCGCGGCGTGGTTGTAAAGCCAATGAGAGCTCTGCATTTCAACTGCAGTTATCTCTCAGCCAATCAGAACCTAGATCGTTCTGATGTAACGTGCATGGGTTTTAGACAAAGAAACGAGATTAAGCCTAGCCCTATACTGCGGAAATGAAGCAAAAATGGCCGCAAATAATTTAACTCCCGAAAAATGCGTATATGGCCACGCAATATCTTTAAAAAAAGACAATCTGGTGCCAATCCTGATCTAGCATCTATAATCTTTCTTCTAGAAAAATACTGTCTAATTCCCTACACCCCCATTCTAAACACATAAAGAAGAACCATAAAGCAGATGAGATCAAACTCCCTCGTGATCTCATCTTGAAAAAAACGTAAATAATAGAAGGAGAAGAAACATGGAGAAGGATTTCCTGTAATCCCTCCTAAAAATAGTGAACAAAATGCAAGGAGAAAAAGACATGGGCCATTTGAAAGACAGAATCTCAGTACTTTCGTCACATCACTCCCACCTTCGAAGATTGAGCATCGATCTCATTACTGAAATCTCTGTGTTTCACACTGGCCCTTAACTCTGTCTACAAGGCTGTCTGTCCTTACCCCTCCTATTCAGTGTTCTTCGACCTTCCTCTTTTGCGTTTCCTCCTTCCTCCTCTCCTAGAATGAGCTCCTATGCTCCGTTGGGAGAGTTGATCTCTCTTCAGACCTGTGCCGTCTAATGGCGGGTCTGAACTTTCCCTTGCTATGACCGTCAAAAGGCTGTCCTGGTCAGCTGATGTGACCGACGGGCGCTGTGGCGACCTGGCGATGGCGACTTCCTCGCTGCGCGTCAGCAGGGTTGTGACTGCTGGTACCGTGCGAGAACGATGCAACGTCTCGGGTTCCTCTGGTGTAGAGCCTCCGATTTCTTGCTGGGTGTCTATTGGATCACGATCGACCTCAATAGCTTCAACCTTTGAAGAAAGGTAGGTAAGATCTGCCCCTGGCAGCGGTTCTGGACTCGCTCTTCCCCTACCAATCTGAAGCGGGACAGAGCTCTCCAAAATAGCTCCTTGCAAATGCGTAAGGTCGCTTTTCTCACTCTTTTCTGGCCTGAAAAGTTGGTGAGATGAAACTGTAGACCACGGGAGCTCTCCGTCTAACACCCTGGTTCTACCTTCAACCTTGCCCTCCCCTGTGAGAGTTACTGGCGTCAGTTGGAATGTGTCCTGCAGTGACACTTGACGGTTTAAGATCCCGTTAGATCGCGGAGAAGCTGGTTTAAAGCTCTCAGTAACTGGTTCCAATGTTCCGTGAAACGAATTGGAAAAGATAGCCAATTTTTCAGGCTGCTCGTTACAAGAGTCGTTTCCTGTAAACGAGATACGAGAGTTGTGGGGCCCATCTCCGTCTATAGGCAAACGGATACTCAGATCACTGTCCTCCTCCGTTTGAGTAAAGTGCTGGTCGGATGGGGCTCCAGGGCTGGTTGGAACTATATGCTCGCTCAGACCGCTATCTTGTGCCCTATGAAGATGGCGCTGGTCGTTGACATATGTAATACTGCTCTTGTCAGTATGTCCCTCACTTGAAGGAGCTAATACCATCGGGGGCCTAATTCCCGACAACAAAGAGTGTACTTCCGGAATCAGAGGCGTCGTCACCACTGTTTGGCCGGTTGGCTGAACAGGGCTGGCGGGCGAATTTGCCTCTGCAAATAACATACCACTGTCGTCAGAGGCGTTGAACCCTCCTTGGCACGACAGCTATGTTTGAGCTCGCTCGGGGCTTCCGTGAATTAGGGGTTCTCCTTTTTCACGTTTCTGGCCTGCAGTAGGCCCCCTTGCATCAGCAAGGATCGGTGTGGGCGGGTTCCCCAAAACTAAATATGGGTTACCGAGAATGAAGTCGTAGGCCGGCTGAGCCGTTACAGCTGCCTTGATGGTGCCAGACACGAACTTACATTTCACCTCAATATTGGCTACGGGAAAGCACTGTGAAGTCCCTTTCCTTAAAACTCCACCAATATTCACTTTTTCCTTCGTCATCTGCCAGGGCTTCACCAGATGTCGGGCGACTATGCTGGGGTATGTAAGCCCGCTGTCAAATAAGCATGTAGTCTCAGTCCCGTTCACTTCTGCTGGCCCGCTGTTGGAAAACAACTTCTCTGACTGGAAGGGTTTCCACTTCTTCCCTTGTTTCACCCTCACAGGCCTTAAACAAGCCACCTGATGAGCGGGTTGTTTGTTTGGGCACCGTGTTGTCCAATGAGAAGTAGTCCGACAGAACCTACAATATCTCTCATTATCTCCCCGGTTCCTGACGGGTTCATGAGAAGTCGGCCCCTGTGTTCTGTTAGGCGGCTGGGAGCGCATGTTATGACTGGGAGGGGGCTCCTTGCGAGACGGCCCTTGCGGTTGGTGAGCTGAAGAGGAAGGCGAATGCGATGAAGATGCTCCTTTGTCCGGGGCTGGCAGGTCAGGGTGTTTTCTTTTCTGGCCCAGTACTTCGGCCTGGGCCGTCTGGAACCTTTCTGCAAATAGAATTATCTGGTCCAGTTGCTGTGCGCCCTGCTCCGCCAGGTACTTCCTTAAGTCCGGAGACATGTTGGCCTTTATCTGTTCGCACATGATGAGCTCTTCGAGTCCTTCAAACGATTTAGCCAAACCCGACAACTCTCTCCAGCGAGTGAGGTAATTCCTCAGCCTCTCCGCGAACTTGTGAAAACTTTCTCCTTTCTCCAGTCGACTTTCCCTAAACATCGTTTGGCACTTCCGGGGAGTCCATTGGAATCGCTGTAACAGGGCGTTCCGCAGAGCCTCAAAGTTACCTTGGTCATCTACCAGCATCTTGCTATAGACCTCATACGCATGTCCTCTTAGAGATTGAGATAATTTGAGACACCAAAGACTATCATCCAGCCCGTATGCCTTTGCCATCCGTTCAAATTTTTCTAAAAATACCTCAATTTTCTCATTCCCGTTAGGAAAAGAGTCCATCGGAAAATTCATGGCTGCCATCCGGGGCCCTCCGTTTCCTGAGGTGTCTGTTGCCCCTGCTCCGGGAGAATCTCCGTTAGCCGAACTGCCTTCCGAAGATCGGTACTGCAGTTCCAGTGAACGCAGGGCAAGTTCATGCTGTCTCTCTGCTGCCTTCTCCCTCTCTTGGGCTTCCCTCTGTGCTAACTTCTCCTGGGCTTCCCTCTGTGCTATCTTCTCCTGGGCTTCCCTCTGTGCTATCTTCTCCTGGGCTTCCCTCTCTGCTATCTTCTCCTGGGCTTCCCTCTCCCTTCTCTGCTTTCTCTCTTCTTCTTTCTCTGCTTCCAATTTACGCAGGTCTTTCTCCGCTTCCCTTTTCTCTCTCTCCGTCTGCCGGTCCTGTTCCCTCATAATGTAAGCCCTAGTCTCGGCCTCATTCATCCCCATGCTTTTAGCTGCGTCCTTCCATGCAGTAAGTAGCTTGACCAATTCAGCCATCTTACCTGACAAATCAGCAGTACTCACAACGAGGGGAAATGACAAAAAAGGAACAAGAAAAATTTACTGTTACCTACTAGGAATATGCTGTCGCAAAAACCCGCACTCAGACTAGCACCAAGTCTGACTAATAACTACCTGAAAAAAATTCAAGTTATCCAGCTACCCAAAACCCGAATTTACTTTCCTGTCAAGAAAAAAATTCCATTAGCCATCAATTACTTCTAAGTCATAAACAACCTTACAACCACTATCCTCTATACTAACTGGAACCTGTGGAAAAAAACTTATAGCTGGATCAGTCTTAATATAGCTCAAGTCTAGGGGATTTTTTTTTTGAAATCTATTTCCAGAACTTTCTACAGAGACAATCTATGAATCTAGAATTGATCCCAACAAAGATGATCCCAAGGACGACGCCACCCACTTTGTCAAGATCACAGAATTGAACGTAACAAAGATGATTCACCGGACGATAGCACCCACTTTGTCACGAAATGGATTTAGGACTAGAGACTGTCTACGTATAGTGACAAGGCAATAGTAAGAAGAAAGACTGAAATGATAGATTCAGATAGAAATATAGTGCAAACTGTGAAAGTTGAGACCATTGGCTCCGAGGTTGAGAACCGAGGTTGATTCTTTCCTCGCCACTTCGGACGTTTAAATTGCTATGGCCTCGAACCACCTCTAACTACCCTATGGGGATAAGGTTCAATTAAGATTCACAAACACCAAGGTACAGACAACATATAGCTACTGTACTAAAGGAAATGACTGATGCCAGCTACAATTTATACAAGTTTATTATACACCTATAAACAACAAACATATGCATGTCCCATACATCAAGTGCGAGGATGCACTCCTGAAAACAAAATCAAGCACAGTTAAAAAATGCATCAACCCCAACCCTTCTCCCACAATTGCAACCTGTATGGAGAAAGAAGGTAAGGTTAACTGAAATGAACTACACTGCACTTGATGTCGCCTACACTCCAAACTAGCTGTTCTAAATTCTAACTCTAACTCTAAGTCCACTGATAGCTGGAACGACGGCGAAGTGACTACACAATCTCTGCACAGACTTCGGTTCTACACAGCCTATCCTGGAATCTCCTGAACACAACTAACTGCACCTCTAAACTTCAGCAGCTGTCCTCTGCTATGATTCACCAAAACTAACAGTTCTGCCTATCTGTGCTGACTTCAGTAGAGAGAATGTTTACCCTATCTCTCTCCACTAACTCTGGACTTGATGACTGAGGGTTAACAGAACCCCACTGGATTCTGGACTGGAACTGTAGCGGACTTCTACCACTCTGAAATTACCTGCCCGAGTACCTATAACTGGGCTGTCGGCTTTATTATGGCCGTGAAGAAACGAACACAAAATTACCACAACGCTGGCAGCCTGCCAAATCTGCGTGTGTAACGAGCGTCAGAGCTCAGGATTTATCCACAAAAATCCTATTCGCTGGAAAATGTCTTCCCCTGGTTGGGAAAACGTATTTTCTTCCTCTCCGTCCACTACTGGCAACTAACGTAAAACCCTTGCGGTTCTGCGAATGCCCCAACGTTGCCGTGGGAGAAATTTTGTGGTCTCAAAATTCCGCTCTCATTCCCACAAAAAGCCGGCACCTGCTGTTTAGACAAAAGCAAAAAACAACAGCTAAACAAAACGTTAATACTCTATTACAAATAACAATTAACTTCCTGACAAACCCTTAAGTCTTTAACACTTAAGTCTCCCCCGTCTATAATCAATACAGCTCCCCTACTCTCTCCCGTTATGCACCACCATACAAAATCATGCAAACAAAGTCCGCTCCCCCCACTGAGCTCCCTTCTCTACCTGAGCCCACAAGGTAAACATTGGCTAACCCAGATCGCCTGTTCTGCCTGACTAACTCCGAGCAACAACAATATTTTCAATGGCCCGTCTGGGCAGACGTACTGTGGCCTACTTCTTACGCTGACACTAATGCCGTAATGTTTAACACAACTAAAACTAGCCTTCTAGGAATTCCTAAAATTCCCGTCAATAATAGTAATCACATTCAAAATGAAATACAAAATAATTCCCTTAACATAAATAAATGTCATCTCCATCTTCTGAATACACAGAATAACAAAGCACAATCAATAACCTATAACCCTGTTTACGCTAGCATCTACATGCCGTCAAAAGTTATACATAACCCCTGATTATCAAATTGAAAACCCCGTAGTTCAACCACGTGTTTGTAATTTTATGACCACGTGCTTATCTCCCCCTCGTCCCTCTGAACGTCGTATCAATAACAATTCCGTAACCAACGCGCCCACGCGCTTCCAAATTATGCCTCTTTCACTCCGTCCACAGATATATGCGTAACTATATAAATAGCGAGCATCAATACTCTCACTAAAATCACAAATAAAAATACACATTACGCGCTCCCGACTATTCTGTAAATAAATAAAATTCGCAGATGCGAGTTTCTCTCCCGACCGACTTTGCAATAATACAAAGCGGTGATATCTCAACTTTTAAACCATGCCGCTATTCTTTCAACAAGGAATTAAATGGACCTAGTTTCTCATGTCTATCACTCAGATCGAATTGATGGCTCTGGAGTTAAATTAAACTAAACTGCCCAAAGAAACTTAAATGATCGGCTAGGACTAGAAAAATTAAATAAAGTCCTCACGCAAAAATTCATGCTTACCAAATCTCGAATGTCCAACTGAAGGGCAATCGACTTGACTCTGGCAACCCGGCTTTGGCAATTTTTTTTTTCATTAAAAGAGAAAGAAACTATGAAATATAGGCCTTTTATAATCAAGACCCCCCACGCGCCGACTTCGTGACGTCATATGCGCGGCGTGGTTGTAAAGCCAATGAGAGCTCTGCATTTCAACTGCAGTTATCTCTCAGCCAATCAGAACCTAGATCGTTCTGATGTAACGTGCATGGGTTTTAGACAAAGAAACGAGATTAAGCCTAGCCCTATACTGCGGAAATGAAGCAAAAATGGCCGCAAATAATTTAACTCCCGAAAAATGCGTATATGGCCACGCAATATCTTTAAAAAAAGACAATCTGGTGCCAATCCTGATCTAGCATCTATAATCTTTCTTCTAGAAAAATACTGTCTAATTCCCTACACCCCCATTCTAAACACATAAAGAAGAACCATAAAGCAGATGAGATCAAACTCCCTCGTGATCTCATCTTGAAAAAAAACGTAAATAATAGAAGGAGAAGAAACATGGAGAAGGATTTCCTGTAATCCCTCCTAAAAATAGTGAACAAAATGCAAGGAGAAAAAGACATGGGCCATTTGAAAGACAGAATCTCAGTACTTTCGTCACATCACTCCCACCTTCGAAGATTGAGCATCGATCTCATTACTGAAATCTCTGTGTTTCACACTGGCCCTTAACTCTGTCTACAAGGCTGTCTGTCCTTACCCCTCCTATTCAGTGTTCTTCGACCTTCCTCTTTTGCGTTTCCTCCTTCCTCCTCTCCTAGAATGAGCTCCTATGCTCCGTTGGGAGAGTTGATCTCTCTTCAGACCTGTGCCGTCTAATGGCGGGTCTGAACTTTCCCTTGCTATGACCGTCAAAAGGCTGTCCTGGTCAGCTGATGTGACCGACGGGCGCTGTGGCGACCTGGCGATGGCGACTTCCTCGCTGCGCGTCAGCGGGTTTGTGACTGCTGGTACCGTGCGAAACTGATGCAACGTCTCGGGTTCCTCTGGTGTAGAGCCTCCGATTTCTTGCTGGGTGTCTATTGGATCACGATCGACCTCAATAGCTTCTACCTTTGAAGAAAGGTAGGTAAGATCTGCCCCTGGCAGCGGTTCTGGACTCGCTCTTCCCCTACCAATCTGAAGCGGGACAGAGCTCTCCAAAATAGCTCCTTGCAAATGCGTAAGGTCGCTTTTCTCACTCTTTTCTGGCCTGAAAAGTTGGTGAGATGAAACTGTAGACCACGGGAGCTCTCCGTCTAACACCCTGGTTCTACCTTCAACCTTGCCCTCCCCTGTAAGAGTTACTGGCGTCAGTTGGGATGTGTCCTGCAGTGACACTTGACGGTTTAAGATCCCGTTAGATCGCGGAGAATCTGAGTTAAAGCTCTCAGTAACTGGTTCCAATGTTCCGTGAAACAAATTGGAAAAGATAGCCAATTTTTCAGGCTGCTCGTTACAAGAGTCGTTTCCTGTAAACGAGATACGAGAGTTGTGGGGCCCATCTCCGTTTATAGGCAAACGGATACTCAGATCACTGTCCTCCTCCGTTTGAGTAAAGTGCTGGTCGGATGGGGCTCCAGGGCTGGTTGGAACTATATGCTCGCTCAGACCGCTATCTTGTGCCCTATGAAGATGGCGCTGGTCGTTGACATATGTAATACTGCTCTTGTCAGTATGTCCCTCACTTGAGGAAGCTAATACCATCGGGGGCCTAATTCCCGACAACAAAGAGTGTACTTCCGGAATCAGAGGCGTCGTCACCACTGTTTGGCCGGTTGGCTGAACAGGGCTGGCGGGCGAATTTGCCTCTGCAAATAACATACCGCTGTCGTCAGAGGCGTTGCACCCCTCCTTCGCACGACAGTTATGTTCGAGCTCTCTCGGGGCTTCGTGAATTAGGGGTTCTCCTTTTTCACGTTTCTGGCCTGCAGTAGGCCCCCTTGCATCAGCAAGGATCGGTGTGGGCGGGTTCCCCAAAACTAAATATGGGTTACCAAGAATGAAGTCATATGCTGGCTGAGCCGTTACAGCTGCCTTGATGGTGCCAGACACGAACTTACATTTCACTTTAATATTGGCTACGGGAAAGCACTGTGAAGTCCCTTTCCTTAAAACTCCACCAATATTCACTTTTTCTTTCGTCATCTGCCAGGGCTTCACCAGATGTCGGGCGACTATGCTGGGGTAGGTAAGCCCGCTGTCAAATAAGCATGTAGTCTCAGTCCCGTTCACTTCTGCTGGCCCGCTGTTGGAAAACAACTTCTCTGACTGGAAGGGTTTCCACTTCTTCCCTTGTTTCACCCTCACAGGCCTTAAACAAGCCACCTGATGAGCGGGTTGTTTGTTTGGGCACCGTGTTGTCCAATGAGAAGTAGTCCGACAGAACCTACAATATCTCTCATTATCTCCCCGGTTCCTGACGGGTTCATGAGAAGTCGGCCCCTGTGTTCTGTTAGGCGGCTGGGAGCGCATGTTATGACTGGGAGGGGGCTCCTTGCGAGACGGCCCTTGCGGTTGGTGAGCTGAAGAGGAAGGCGAATGCGATGAAGATGCTCCTTTGTCCGGGGCTGGCAGGTCAGGGTGTTTTCTTTTCTGGCCCAGTACTTCGGCCTGGGCCGTCTGGAACCTTTCTGCAAATAGAATTATCTGGTCCAGTTGCTGTGCGCCCTGCTCCGCCAGGTACTTCCTTAAGTCCGGAGACATGTTGGCCTTTATCTGTTCGCACATGATGAGCTCTTCGAGTCCTTCAAACGATTTAGCCAAACCCGACAACTCTCTCCAGCGAGTGAGGTAATTCCTCAGCCTCTCCGCGAACTGGGGAAAACTTTCTCCTTTCTCCAGTCGACTTTCCCTAAACATCGTTTGGCACTTCCGGGGAGTCCATTGGAATCGCTGTAACAGGGCGTTCCGCAGAGCCTCAAAGTTACCTTGGTCATCTACCAGCATCTTGCTATAGACCTCATACGCATGTCCTCTTAGAGATTGAGATAATTTGAGACACCAAAGACTATCATCCAGCCCGTATGCCTTTGCCATCCGTTCAAATTTTTCTAAAAATACCTCAATTTTCTCATTCCCGTTAGGAAAAGAGTCCATCGGAAAATTCATGGCTGCCATCCGGGGCCCTCCGTTTCCTGAGGTGTCTGTTGCCCCTGCTCCGGGAGAATCTCCGTTAGCCGAACTGCCTTCCGAAGATCGGTACTGCAGTTCCAGTGAACGCAGGGCAAGTTCATGCTGTCTCTCTGCTGCCTTCTCCCTCTCTTGGGCTTCCCTCTGTGCTAACTTCTCCTGGGCTTCCCTCTGTGCTATCTTCTCCTGGGCTTCCCTCTGTGCTATCTTCTCCTGGGCTTCCCTCTCTGCTATCTTCTCCTGGGCTTCCCTCTCTGCTATCTTCTCTTCTTTCTCTGCTTCCAATTTACGCAGGTCTTTCTCCGCTTCCCTTTTCTCTCTCTCCGTCTGCCGGTCCTGTTCCCTCATAATGTAAGCCCTAGTCTCGGCCTCATTCATCCCCATGCTTTTAGCTGCGTCCTTCCATGCAGTAAGTAGCTTGACCAATTCAGCCATCTTACCTGACAAATCAGCAGTACTCACAACGAGGGGAAATGACAAAAAAGGAACAAAAAAAATTTACTGTTACCTACTAAGAATATACAGTCGCCATAACACGCACACAGACTAGCACCAAGTCTGACTAATAAATACCTGAAAAAAATTCAAGTTATCCAGCTACCCAAAACCCGAATTTACTTTCCTGTCAAGAAAAAAATTCCATTAGCCATCAATTACTTCTAAGTCATAAACAACCTTACAACCACTATCCTCTATACTAACTGGAACCTGTGGAAAAAAACTTATAGCTGGATCAGTCTTAATATAGCTCAAGTCTAGGGGATTTTTTTTTGAAATCTATTTCCAGAACTTTCTACAGAGACAATCTATGAATCTAGAATTGATCCCAACAAAGATGATCCCAAGGACGACGCCACCCACTTTGTCAAGATCACAGAATTGAACGTAACAAAGATGATTCACCGGACGATAGCACCCACTTTGTCACGAAATGGATTTAGGACTAGAGACTGTCTACGTATAGTGACAAGGCAATAGTAAGAAGAAAGACTGAAATGATAGATTCAGATAGAAATATAGTGCAAACTGTGAAAGTTGAGACCATTGGCTCCGAGGTTGAGAACCGAGGTTGATTCTTTCCTCGCCACTTCGGACGTTTAAATTGCTATGGCCTCGAACCACCTCTAACTACCCTATGGGGATAAGGTTCAATTAAGATTCACAAACACCAAGGTACAGACAACATATAGCTACTGTACTAAAGGAAATGACTGATGCCAGCTACAATTTATACAAGTTTATTATACACCTATAAACAACAAACATATGCATGTCCCATACATCAAGTGCGAGGATGCACTCCTGAAAACAAAATCAAGCACAGTTAAAAAATGCATCCACCCCAACCCTTCTCCCACAATTGCAACCTGTATGGAGAAAGAAGGTAAGGTTAACTGAAATGAACTACACTGCACTTGATGTCGCCTACACTCCAAACTAGCTGTTCTAAATTCTAACTCTAACTCTAAGTCCACTGATAGCTGGAACGACGGCGAAGTGACTACACAATCTCTGCACAGACTTCGGTTCTACACAGCCTATCCTGGAATCTCCTGAACACAACTAACTGCACCTCTAAACTTCAGCAGCTGTCCTCTGCTATGATTCACCAAAACTAACAGTTCTGCCTATCTGTGCTGACTTCAGTAGAGAGAATGTTTACCCTATCTCTCTCCACTAACTCTGGACTTGATGACTGGGGTTAACAGAACCCCACTGGATTCTGGACTGGAACTGTAGCGGACTTCTACCACTCGGAAATTACCTGCCCGAGTACCTATAACTGGGCTGTCGGCTTTATTATGGCCGTGAAGAAACGAACACAAAATTACCACACCGCTGGCAGCCTGCCAAATCTGCGTGTGTAACGAGCGTCAGAGCTCAGGATTTATCCACAAAAAATCCTATTCGCTGGAAAATGTCTTCCCCTGGTTGGGAAAACGTATTTTCTTCCTCTCCGTCCACTACTGGCAACTAACGTAAAACCCTTGCGGTTCTGCGAATGCCCCAACTTTGCCGTGGGAGAAATTTTGTGGTCTCAAAAATTCCGCTCTCATTCCCACAAAAAGCCGGCACCTGCTGTTTAGACAAAAGCAAAAACAACAGCTAAACAAAACGTTAATACTCTATTACAAATAACAATTAACTTCCTGACAAACCCTTAAGTCTTTAACACTTAAGTCTCCCCCGTCTATAATCAATACAGCTCCCCTACTCTCTCCCGTTATGCACCACCATACAAAATCATGCAAACAAAGTCCGCTCCCCCCACTGAGCTCCCTTCTCTACCTGAGCCCACAAGGTAAACATTGGCTAACCCAGATCGCCTGTTCTGCCTGACTAACTCCGAGCAACAACAATATTTTCAATGCCCGTCTGGGCAGACGTACTGTGGCCTACTTCTTACGCTGACACTAATGCCGTAATGTTTAACACAACTAAAACTAGCCTTCTCTAGGAATTCCTAAAATTCCCGTCAATAATAGTAATCACATTCAAAATGAAATACAAAATAATTCCCTTAACATAAATAAATGTCATCTCCATCTTCTGAATACACAGAATAACAAAGCACAATCAATAACCTATAACCCTGTTTACGCTAGCATCTACATGCCGTCAAAAAGTTATACATAACCCCTGATTATCAAATTGAAAACCCCGTAGTTCAACCACGTGTTTGTAATTTTATGACCACGTGCTTATCTCCCCCTCGTCCCTCTGAACGTCGTATCAATAACAATTCCGTAACCAACGCGCCCACGCGCTTCCAAATTATGCCTCTTTCACTCCCGTCCACAGATATATGCGTAACTATATAAATAGCGAGCATCAATACTCTCACTAAAATCACAAATAAAAATACACATTACGCGCTCCCGACTATTCTGTAAATAAATAAAATTCGCAGATGCGAGTTTCTCTCCCGACCGACTTTGCAATAATACAAAGCGGTGATATCTCAACTTTTAAACCATGCCGCTATTCTTTCAACAAGGAATTAAATGGACCTAGTTTCTCATGTCTATCACTCAGATCGAATTGATGGCTCTGGAGTTAAATTAAACTAAACTGCCCAAAGAAACTTAAATCATCGGCTAGGACTAGAAAAATTAAATAAAGTCCTCACGCAAAAATTCATGCTTACCCAATCTCGAATCTCCAACTGAAGGCAATCGACTTGACTGGCAACCCGGCTTTGGCAATTTTTTTTTCTTTAAAAAGGAAGAAACTATGAAATATAGGCCTTTTATAATCAAGACCCCCACGCGCCGACTTCGTGACGTCATATGCGCGGCGTGGTTGTAAAGCCAATGAGAGCTCTGCATTTCAACTGCAGTTATCTCTCAGCCAATCAGAACCTAGATCGTTCTGATGTAACGTGCATGGGTTTTAGACAAAGAACGAGATTAAGCCTAGCCCTATACTGCGGAAATGAAGCAAAAATGGCCGCAAATAATTTAACTCCCGAAAAATGCGTATATGGCCACGCAATATCTTTAAAAAAAGACAATCTGGTGCCAATCCTGATCTAGCATCTATAATCTTTCTTCTAGAAAAAATACTGTCTAATTCCCTACACCCCCATTCTAAACACATAAAGAAGAACCATAAAGCAGATGAGATCAAACTCCCTCGTGATCTCATCTTGAAAAAAACGTAAATAATAGAAGGAGAAGAAACATGGAGAAGGATTTCCTGTAATCCCTCCTAAAAATAGTGAACAAAATGCAAGGAGAAAAAGACATGGGCCATTTGAAAGACAGAATCTCAGTACTTTCGTCACATCACTCCCACCTTCGAAGATTGAGCATCGATCTCATTACTGAAATCTCTGTGTTTCACACTGGCCCTTAACTCTGTCTACAAGGCTGTCTGTCCTTACCCCTCCTATTCAGTGTTCTTCGACCTTCCTCTTTTGCGTTTCCTCCTTCCTCCTCTCCTAGAATGAGCTCCTATGCTCCGTTGGGAGAGTTGATCTCTCTTCAGACCTGTGCCGTCTAATGGCGGGTCTGAACTTTCCCTTGCTATGACCGTCAAAAGGCTGTCCTGGTCAGCTGATGTGACCGACGGGCGCTGTGGCGACCTGGCGATGACGACTTCCTCGCTGCGCGTCAGCAGGGTTGTGACTGCTGGTACCGTGCGAGAACGATGCAACGTCTCGGGTTCCTCTGGTGTAGAGCCTCCGATTTCTTGCTGGGTGTCTATTGGATCACGATCGACCTCAATAGCTTCTACCTGTGAAGAAAGGTAGGTAAGATCTGCCCCTGGCAGCGGTTCTGGACTCGCTCTTCCCCTACCAATCTGAAGCGGGACAGAGCTCTCCAAAATAGCTCCTTGCAAATGCGTAAGGTCGCTTTTCTCACTCTTTTCTGGCCTGAAAAGTTGGTGAGATGAAACTGTAGACCACGGGAGCTCTCCGTCTAACACCCTGGTTCTACCTTCAACCTTGCCCTCCCCTGTGAGAGTTACTGGCGTCAGTTGGAATGTGTCCTGCAGTGACACTTGACGGTTTAAGATCCCGTTAGATCGCGGAGAATCTGAGTTAAAGCTCTCAGTAACTGGTTCCAATGTTCCGTGAAACGAATTGGAAAAGATAGCCAATTTTTCAGGCTGCTCGTTACAAGAGTCGTTTCCTGTAAACGAGATACGAGAGTTGTGGGGCCCATCTCCGTCTATAGGCAAACGGATACTCAGATCACTGTCCTCCTCCGTTTGAGTAAAGTGCTGGTCGGATGGGGCTCCAGGGCTGGTTGGAACTATATGCTCGCTCAGACCGCTATCTTGTGCCCTATGAAGATGGCGCTGGTCGTTGACATATGTAATACCGCTCTTGTCAGTATGTCCCTCACTTGAAGGAGCTAATACCATCGGGGGCCTAATTCCCGACAACAAAGAGTGTACTTCCGGAATCAGAGGCGTCGTCACCACTGTTTGGCCGGTTGGCTGAACAGGGCTGGCGGGCGAATTTGCCTCTGCAAATAACATATCACTGTCGTCAGAGGCGTTGCACCCCTCCTTGGCACGACAGCTATGTTTGAGCTCGCTCGGGGCTCCGTGAATTAGGGGTTCTCCTTTTTCACTTAGCTGGCCTGCAGTAGGCCCCCTTGCATCAGCAAGGATCGGTGTGGGCGGGTTCCCCAAAACTAAATATGGGTTACCGAGAATGAAGTCGTAGGCCGGCTGAGCCGTTACAGCTGCCTTGATGGTGCCAGACACGAACCTACATTTCACCTCAATATTGGCTACCGGAAAGCACTGTGAAGTCCCTTTCCTTAAAACTCCACCAATATTCACTTTTTCCTTCGTCATCTGCCAGGGCTTCACCAGATGTCGGGCGACTATGCTGGGGTATGTAAGCCCGCTGTCAAATAAGCATGTAGTCTCAGTCCCGTTCACTTCTGCTGGCCCGCTGTTGGAAAACAACTTCTCTGACTGGAAGGGTTTCCACTTCTTCCCTTGTTTCACCCTCACAGGCCTTAAACAAGCCACCTGATGAGCGGGTTGTTTGTTTGGGCACCGTGTTGTCCAATGAGAAGTAGTCCGACAGAACCTACAATATCTCTCATTATCTCCCCGGTTCCTGACGGGTTCATGAGAAGTCGGCCCCTGTGTTCTGTTAGGCGGCTGGGAGCGCATGTTATGACTGGGAGGGGGCTCCTGCGAGACGGCCCTTGCGGTTGGTGAGCTGAAGAGGAAGGCGAATGCGATGAAGATGCTCCTTTGTCCGGGGCTGGCAGGTCAGGGTGTTTTCTTTTCTGGCCCAGTACTTCGGCCTGGGCCGTCTGGAACCTTTCTGCAAATAGAATTATCTGGTCCAGTTGCTGTGCGCCCTGCTCCGCCAGGTACTTCCTTAAGTCCGGAGACATGTTGGCCTTTATCTGTTCGCACATGATGAGCTCTTCGAGTCCTTCAAACGATTTAGCCAAACCCGACAACTCTCTCCAGCGAGTGAGGTAATTCCTCAGCCTCTCCGCGAATTGGGGAAAACTTTCTCCCTTCTCCAGTCGACTTTCCCTAAACATCGTTTGGCACTTCCGGGGAGTCCATTGGAATCGCTGTAACAGGGCGTTCCGCAGAGCCTCAAAGTTACCTTGGTCATCTACCAGCATCTTGCTATAGACCTCATACGCATGTCCTCTTAGAGATTGAGATAATTTGAGACACCAAAGACTATCATCCAGCCCGTATGCCTTTGCCATCCGTTCAAATTTTTCTAAAAATACCTCAATTTTCTCATTCCCGTTAGGAAAAGAGTCCATCGGAAAATTCATGGCTGCCATCCGGGGCCCTCCGTTTCCTGAGGTGTCTGTTGCCCCTGCTCCGGGAGAATCTCCGTTAGCCGAACTGCCTTCCGAAGATCGGTACTGCAGTTCCAGTGAACGCAGGGCAAGTTCATGCTGTCTCTCTGCTGCCTTCTCCCTCTCTTGGGCTTCCCTCTGTGCTAACTTCTCCTGGGCTTCCCTCTGTGCTATCTTCTCCTGGGCTTCCCTCTGTGCTATCTTCTCCTGGGCTTCCCTCTGTGCTATCTTCTCCTGGGCTTCCCTCTCTGCTATCTTCTCCTGGGCTTCCCTCTCTGCTATCTTCTCCTGGGCTTCCAATTTACGCAGGTCTTTCTCCGCTTCCCTTTTCTCTCTCTCCGTCTGCCGGTCCTGTTCCCTCATAATGTAAGCCCTAGTCTCGGCCTCATTCATCCCCATGCTTTTAGCTGCGTCCTTCCATGCAGTAAGTAGCTTGACCAATTCAGCCATCTTACCTGACAAATCAGCAGTACTCACAACGAGGGGAAATGACAAAAAAGGAACAAGAAAAATTTACTGTTACCTACTATGAATATGCTGTCGCAAAAACCCGCACTCAGACTAGCACCAAGTCTGACTAATAACTACCTGAAAAAAATTCAAGTTATCCAGCTACCCAAAACCCGAATTTACTTTCCTGTCAAGAAAAAAATTCCATTAGCCATCAATTACTTCTAAGTCATAAACAACCTTACAACCACTATCCTCTATACTAACTGGAACCTGTGGAAAAAAACTTATAGCTGGATCAGTCTTAATATAGCTCAAGTCTAGGGGATTTTTTTTGAAATCTATTTCCAGAACTTTCTACAGAGACAATCTATGAATCTAGAATTGATCCCAACAAAGATGATCCCAAGGACGACGCCACCACTTTGTCAAGATCACAGAATTGAACGTAACAAAGATGATCCCGGACGAGCCCCCACTTTGTCACGAAATGGATTTAGGACTAGAGACTGTCTACGTATAGTGACAAGGCAATAGTAAGAAGAAAGACTGAAATGATAGATTCAGATAGAAATATAGTGCAAACTGTGAAAGTTGAGACCATTGGCTCCGAGGTTGAGAACCGAGGTTGATTCTTTCCTCGCCACTTCGGACGTTTAAATTGCTATGGCCTCGAACCACCTCTAACTACCCTATGGGGATAAGGTTCAATTAAGATTCACAAACACCAAGGTACAGACAACATATAGCTACTGTACTAAAGGAAATGACTGATGCCAGCTACAATTTATACAAGTTTATTATACACCTATAAACAACAAACATATGCATGTCCCATACATCAAGTGCGAGGATGCACTCCTGAAAACAAAATCAAGCACAGTTTAAAAAAAATGCATCCACCCCAACCCTTCTCCCACAATTGCAACCTGTATGGAGAAAGAAGGTAAGGTTAACTGAAATGAACTACACTGCACTTGATGTCGCCTACACTCCAAACTAGCTGTTCTAAATTCTAACTCTAACTCTAAGTCCACTGATAGCTGGAACGACGGCGAAGTGACTACACAATCTCTGCACAGACTTCGGTTCTACACAGCCTATCCTGGAATCTCCTGAACACAACTAACTGCACCTCTAAACTTCAGCAGCTGTCCTCTGCTATGATTCACCAAAACTAACAGTTCTGCCTATCTGTGCTGACTTCAGTAGAGAGAATGTTTACCCTATCTCTCTCCACTACTCTGGAATTGATTGAGGTTTAACAGAACCCCCCCTGGATTCTGGACTGGAACTGTAGCTGACTTCTACCACTCTGAAATTACCTGCCCGAGTATCTATAACTGGGCCGTCGGCTTTATTATGGCCGTGAAGAAACGAACACAAAATTACCACAACGCTGGCAGCCTGCCAAATCTGCGTGTGTAACGAGCGTCAGAGCTCAGGATTTATCCACAAAAATCCTATTCGCTGGAAAATGTCTTCCCCTGGTTGGGAAAACGTATTTTCTTCCTCTCCGTCCACTAACTCTGGCAACTAACGTAAAACCCTTGCGGTTCTGCGAATGCCCCAACTTTGCCGTGGGAGAAATTTTGTGGTCTCAAAATTCCGCTCTCATTCCCACAAAAAGCCGGCACCTGCTGTTTAGACAAAAGCAAAAACAACAGCTAAACAAAACGTTAATACTCTATTACAAATAACAATTAACTTCCTGACAAACCCTTAAGTCTTTAACACTTAAGTCTCCCCCGTCTATAATCAATACAGCTCCCCTACTCTCTCCCGTTATGCACCACCATACAAAATCATGCAAACAAAGTCCGCTCCCCCCACTGAGCTCCCTTCTCTACCTGAGCCCACAAGGTAAACATTGGCTAACCCAGATCGCTTGTTCTGCCTGACTAACTCCGAGCAACAACAATATTTTCAATGGCCCGTCTGGGCAGACGTACTGTGGCCTACTTCTTACGCTGACACTAATGCCGTAATGTTTAACACAACTAAAACTAGCCTTCTCTAGGAATTCCTAAAATTCCCGTCAATAATAGTAATCACATTCAAAATGAAATACAAAATAATTCCCTTAACATAAATAAATGTCATCTCCATCTTCTGAATACACAGAATAACAAAGCACAATCAATAACCTATAACCCTGTTTACGCTAGCATCTACATGCCGTCAAAAGTTATACATAACCCCTGATTATCAAATTGAAAACCCCGTAGTTCAACCACGTGTTTGTAATTTTATGACCACGTGCTTATCTCCCCCTCGTCCCTCTGAACGTCGTATCAATAACAATTCCGTAACCAACGCGCCCACGCGCTTCCAAATTATGCCTCTTTCACTCCCGTCCACAGATATATGCGTAACTATATAAATAGCGAGCATCAATACTCTCACTAAAATCACAAATAAAAATACACATTACGCGCTCCCGACTATTCTGTAAATAAATAAAATTCGCAGATGCGAGTTTCTCTCCCGACCGACTTTGCAATAATACCAAGCGGTGATATCTCAACTTTTAAACCATGCCGCTATTCTTTCAACAAGGAATTAAATGGACCTAGTTTCTCATGTCTATCACTCAGATCGAATTGATGGCTCTGGAGTTAAATTAAACTAAACTGCCCACAGGAACTTAAATGATCGGCTAGGACTAGAAAAATTAAATAAAGTCCTCACGCAAAAATTCATGCTTACCAAATCTCGAATGTCCTACTGAAGGCAATCGACTTGACTGGCAACCGGCTTTGGCAATTTTTTTTCATTAAAAGAGAAAGAAACTATGAAATATAGGCCTTTTATAATCAAGACCCCCACGCGCCGACTTCGTGACGTCATATGCGCGGCGTGGTTGTAAAGCCAATGAGAGCTCTGCATTTCAACTGCAGTTATCTCTCAGCCAATCAGAACCTAGATCGTTCTGATGTAACGTGCATGGGTTTTAGACAAAGAAACGAGATTAAGCCTAGCCCTATACTGCGGAAATGAAGCAAAAATGGCCGCAATTAATTTAACTCCCGAAAAATGCGTATATGGCCACGCAATATCTTTAAAAAAAGACAATCTGGTGCCAATCCTGATCTAGCATCTATAATCTTTCTTCTAGAAAAATACTGTCTAATTCCCTACACCCCCATTCTAAACACATAAAGAAGAACCATAAAGCAGATGAGATCAAACTCCCTCGTGATCTCATCTTGAAAAAAACGTAAATAATAGAAGGAGAAGAAACATGGAGAAGGATTTCCTGTAATCCCTCCTAAAAATAGTGAACAAAATGCAAGGAGAAAAAGACATGGGCCATTTGAAAGACAGGATCTCAGTACTTTCGTCACAGTATGTATATATCACCATGTGAATTTTAATATGTGAAACTCGCTATTGGATGTCAAAGTCATGTGAGGCTGGCAACCTCAGTGTATAGAATAATGATTCATGAACCACCACTGCACGGGCTGGTGATTGCTTTATTGATAGTTTCGTAAAGAGAACTAAAAGCATAAAGTAGTTCTAGGTTCCCTATGCAGCAGGAGGGAAAGATGAAAGAAATGATGTACATTCTAAGTATAATACTTACAATTGCAAAGCAGTGTAAATGTTCATATAAACATATTCAGAGTTCCAAAACCTCCATGCCTTTTACCTTAATCTAGGCCGTGTACTAGAGTTTTTAGCCAAAGAACTTTCTGACTTCGTCCTTGCTTCGGTGAGAGAACAGAAAGAAAAAGATAAAGAGGAAAAAGACAGGATGGAGGCAGAGAAGGCAGCTGAGAGGGAAGAGAGAAGGATGGCCAGGGAACATGAAAAAACCCAAGTTGAAGAGAGCAGAAAGCTGAAAAGCAAAGGGCTTTCGGAGACGTAGAGAGAGAAAAGGAGAGGGCATTTCAAGAAAGAAAAAAACAATCCGAGAGTGCATTCCAAGAAAAGGAGGCCGACAGAGCCCACGCTATTAGAATGAAGGAATTGGAACTCGGAGGAAGAAGAGTGGATTCTAGTTCTAACAATGGCGGGTCTGGCAGTTCTCAAAATAGCGATGGAGGAAACACCACTCAAGTGGTGGCACCTAGTGCCAAATCCTTCCAATTAGATGTTTACTCTGAGGCTTCAGAGGAAATAGACATCCATCTCTCTAGGTTTGAATCCTTAGCAACTACCTATGGCTTGGAGAGCGAGAGAGAGATACAACCTGAAGCTATCCCAGAGTCTTAGGGATCTGCTTATGATGTGTTTCTCAAGATGCCCACGGAAAAACAGAACCACTACGACATGTTGAAGAAAGCTCTGCTCAATGCAGAGAATTCTCGTGGTAAATTCCGTGAGGAGAGACGACAGAAAGATGAATCGTATAGACAATTTGCTGCACGACTAGAAACGTACTTGGAGAAGTGGGGATCTCTCAGCACCATTGATGTATCTTATGAAGGGTTGCAGGAGATGATTGTCGTGGAACAGTTCAAAGACTCGCTCACCCCTGACATGAGACGGTTGCTGGCGGAGCATGGGCCGAAACTCTTGAGTAGATGGTGCTGTTTGCCGATAAGTACCTGTGATGATGTCACCATGACACAACGTTAAAATATCTCCAAAATTAACGATGAAATGTAGGGTTAAAAATAATGCGTAAGATACTAGGAGACATGCTCGCCCATGCCAGCTTTTCCCACCGCCATTTAAAACTAACGAGTTAGGAGTGCAGACGAAACGTTTACCCTTTGTAGACGGGAGAGAACGGAGGACACAAAAAAGGAAAAATATGACTGAACACGTGTTTGAAGTTCGAACGGCAAAAAGACGCAAGTGGGGTGAAAGGAGAAAAATTCACGTCCCGAGTTGACATAAAGTAAGGAAATGGACAAGAAACGGACATTAGCTCTTGATCGAGACAGTCATTTCTTGGGCGTGTTTCGATACTTGGTCTTTATTTGAATGCCGCGGCAAAACACATGAGGAAGGTTCTCGAACAAATTTCAAAATTTAAACTTGAGAAAAAATATGTTTTTTCTTAATACTAGAGTTATGAAAATAAAACCTAGCTAGTTTGATAGCCCATCTTGAGCAGAGAAATAATATGCTTTCATTTATACAGACGGATAGATAAGAAAGAAGATATTGACAAAAGACTGTATTGTTCATATCATACAAGCGACTGCACTGTTAACCCATGTCACTAAAAGCTTCCAAAATCTTGGCCTTGAGTCTACAAACGTAAAAATCGAGCTGTAATTAAAGAGAGGGAATGTGGTGGAGAATTGTAGCTAAAAATAACTTAGGCAGCAGATTCGTGTAGGAAATACATGTAAAACCAAGTGTGTTTTTATGAAAAAACAAGTAGAGACAGACGGACTAACAGACCGTAATACATACGTGACTGAGATTTGACTGAAGTGACTTTTGGTTGTTAATTTGAAAGCAAGGGGGGAAGTCGGCGATTGGTCAACGCATTTTATAGTAGCGGGATAGAGAGGTGAAAGTTTGCCATTCGACATAAGTCTGTTCAGAGACGCAGTTTGAATCCCTGATGGTGTTGATTCCACAAGAATATAACTATATAGTGGGACGCCATCATACGGCCCGCAGCTCAGCTGAGTTTTGCTAGTAAATTTAACTGTGTTCTCAATTCTGAATTCTGGTAAGAATGAACAATATTTATTCTGTATATTTTAATAATTCGAGTGATTGATACTGCCATATCATAAAAATGATTACGACAAGTAAGTGTTCGCTCTAGATCCCCAGCCCTAGATCAGGGTCTAGAGACATACATACAAAGAAAATATATAGGCACGCCTAATTGAAACTATGAAAAAGGATCTAGTGTTGAGATCAGTGGAACATATCACCTATCTTATTTAATAGCAGGAAGCTATTGAACATATCTCAGATGCAATGTAGTCTTGGGGAACTAATACTATGTGAAACCAACTTGGTAAGATGTGCTGTGTGGTCAGAGAGATCTGACCCAGTCTATGTGGTGTTGTTGTTGTGTAGTGTTGTGTGCAGAAGTGGTTCAGGAAGTAGAGTTCTGACACATGACCAATACTTTTGTTTCAGAACTGTGAGTTTCTATTTGGCACCAAAGCGGTGCCAAATGCTGTAGTAATATATACAAGTGTGGACCAGAGCAGTCTATCATTGTGTCAGAGCAGCCGTATATTGCCCCCAGCACGGAGAGGTGGGGCCACAAGACTTTTGTACAGGATCGACGCAGGCGAGATAAGTTATATCTGGCCTGCTGGACTTTCACCAACGACATTTTCAACTAAATTATCCCTAATTTACCAGTAAATAAAACAATGACATTGGGGAAATTAAACTATATATATATTTATTCCTAAAGTCAACGGACAATGTTCGGCAGTCATAGACTGGGAGTGATTACACCATCCCAACAGCATATCTAGTTATAAGTTCTCCTGTGACTATCTTACTATAATTACTATTAACCAGTCATTTGAAATAATTAAGTACACATTTTCCATTTTATTATGTCATATGATTTTGCATTCCATTTATGACTCCATAATATTTCTTATGTTCTGACCAACTAAACATTTGGTTCAGAACAAAATAAATTTATCTGTGATAAAATTAACCGTGATACAACGTTAAAATATCTCCAAAGATAAAATGTAGGGATAAAAATAATGCGTAAGCTACTAGAAGACATGATCGCCCATGCCGCGGGTCACTACCCGCCATGAAAATTAACTTGTTAGACGTGAAGGCAAAACGTTTACCCTTGTAGACGGGATGAGAACGGAGATCAAAAAGAAAAATATGACTGAACACGTGCTTGAAACTAGCAAGGCTAAAAAGACGCAATTGGTGGGGAAAGGAAAAAAAAAATTCACGTCCCCAAGTTGACACAAGGTAAAGAAATGGACAAAAGGGACCTTAGCTATTATACGCAACAGTCATTTCTTGGACGCTTTTACGATACTTAGTCCTTTTATTTGAATTCAGCGGCAAACGCATTACAGAAGATGCTCGAACATATTTCAGAAAAACAACTAACCTTGAAAAGTAACTGTTTCTTAATAATAATGTTAGGAATATAAAACCTAGCTGGCCTGATGGCCAATCTTGAGCAGAGAAATAATATGCTTTCATTTATACAGACGGATAGATAATAATGAAGATATTGACAAAAGACTGTGTTGTTCATATCAGCGAGCGACTGCATTGAAACAAAAAAATGTCACTAATTTTCAAAAAATTGCGGCCTTGAGACTCAAGTGCTAAAATCTAGAGAAATGAAAGAGAGGGGGAATTAGTGGAAAGTTGTGGCGAAAAATAACTCTAGAGGCAGATTCGTGTAGGAAATGCATGTATAAACAAGTGTGTTTTTGTAAAAAACGCATGTAGAGACAGACGGACCAACAGACAATAATACATACTTGACTGAAGTATGACTGAATTGACTTTTGGTAGGAGGTTTGAAATTTGAAAAGGGGGAAAGGCAGTGATTGGCCACAGATAAACATATTATCGGCGCTCAGACGCGCAATTTTGCCATTCATCATAAATTGTCCAGTAGTAGACACAGTAATTCTTCAGTGGTGTAATTCCCAGAAGCTAATTACAATATTTAGAGGGACGCCATACTAGAGCCAGCAGCTCAGCTGAGTTTTGCTAGCATATAACTGTGTTCTTTATTCATAATTCTGGTAAGACTGAAAGTATTTCTTTGTATATTTTAATATTGTTTAATGTTTCGAGTGAATTGATACTGCCATATCATAATCTATCCCTTACAACAAGTAAGGATTCGCTCTAGATCCCCAGCCCCAGTTCAGGGTCTAGAGACAAACAAAATACAAAAACGCCAGCAAGGATTATGAAGGGCGGATCAAGTGTTGAGATCAGTGGAACATATCACCTATCCTATTCAATGGCAGGAAGCTAATGAACATATTTTAGAATATGTAGTCTTGGGGAACTTATACTATGTGAAACCAACTTGGTAAGAGGTGCTGTATGGTCAGAGAGATCTGACCCCGTCTATGTGGTGTTGTTGTGTAGTGTTGAGTGTAGAAGTGGCTCAGGAGGTAGAGTTCTGACACATGACCCAATACTTTTATTTCAGAACTGTGAGTTTTTTATTTGGCACCAAAGTGGTGTCAAATGCTGTGTTGTAAAATACAAGTGAGGACCCGTGCAGTCTAATATTTTGGCAGAGCAGCCTTATATTGCCCCCAAGCACGGAGAGGTGGGGCCACCAGATTCCAGCACCAGAACTACTCAGTCAAGATACGTGAGCGTCTGGCCTGCTGGACATTCACCAACTTATTTTCTAACTAACACCCCAATTATATTCCCATCAACTAGAACATACCATGTTGGGAAATAAACTTGTAATTTTCCCGTCAGTAAATGGACAATGTTTGGTAGTCATAGACTGGGAGTGATGAAGCCACCCCAACAGCACATCCATTAATCGTTCTCCCAGATAAATTACATATATAAACAGTAGTAATATTAACTAGTCTTGTAAAATACATATGTACACACCTTTCATTTATTATGCCATATATTCATGCATTTCATTCATAATTTCAAAACCTTTCATATGTTCTGACCAAAATAAAACCTTGGTTCAGAACAAATAAACTTAAAGAAAATTTAATATCAAAATTTTAAACAGCTTGAGTTAGTTCAGTGTGTTATAAATTTTATTAACATTATTAGACTTATTAAAAATCTGTGTGTGTATTTGTATATACTAATACAACACCTTACATTTCAGTACCCTAGATTTTTAACGTAGCCACATTCATTAGTAAAAAAAAAATATGTGTGAGGTCGTAAGTGGTAGCAAGAAGGGCCTTCTGTAAATTCACAGCTACATTTATCTCAGGAGCCTTCACAGCTGACCTCATGCATCACACTAGGTAATATCACAACCCTACAGTACCATCAAATCCACTACATTATCAAAAGATTTAACTGCAAAAACTAAAATAGCCTGAGTTAGTTCAGTATGTTATAAATTTTATTAATATTACAGTATTAGACTTCTTAAATCTGTGTGTGTGTGTGTGTAAATTACCACTACACATTACATATCAGTACCCTAGATTTTTAACGTAGCCACATTCATTAGAAAAAAAAAGATATGTGTGAGGTCGTAAGTGGTAGTAAGAAAGGCCTTCTGTAATTCACATCTACATTTATCTCAGGAGCCTTCACAGCTGACCTCATACATCACACTAGGTGACATCAACCATACAATACCATCAAAATCCACTACAGTACCAGAGCGCCCAGTCGAAGTGAATCCGTCTAAAAGGCGCCACTACGATTGTCACCCCAAACAGAAGGATCACCCAGATGATAACTCCAAAAGTACGGACAACACAACACACTAATCAGCCCACGAACAGTAACAACAACCACAAGATCACCAGAGGCAGAAACAGAGCAATTCAGCCCAGGGAACTGGTAGACGATGTTGTAAATCGTGCAAAATTGACACGCATTTTATATTGGATTGTAAGAGGCCGAAATCCGGCCCTTATGGTGTCGCTTGCCTAATCATGGAGCCGATAGGGAAACATGATCCCCAGGCATATGAACAAAATCCTAGTTACACTTCTATTACTGAGCAAGCAACCGCTGGCAACCAAACCATACGGTGCTTGAATGATTCGGGTCTCGAATACTCGGCTTTAGTTTCTCCATCTTTGGTGAAGGCCCACCAATATACTGGTGAAACTGTAGAAATACAGGGGCCTCGGAAGAGTATAAAGTCCATGCTACTTCCGGTGGCCCGTGACAAAAAACAAACCAGACATAAAAATAAATAAATAAAGTAAAGACCAGGTGTGGGTAAAATTCTGCGTGGATCCAAAGAATGTAGTTATGCAGAACGAAGCAGTTTATTTTCATGGGGTTAGATGTTGGGGAAAAATTATAACGTAGGCCGTTCATGTCACATTGTGACAGGTCGGTCTCGTCAAAACAAACTTTAACTGTGAAATAAAAAACCTGCAGCTCTTGTAATAAAAAAAAAATATGCAGCTCTTGTAATAAAAACCTGCAGCTCTTGTAATAAAAAACTTACAGCTCTTGTAATACAAACCTGCAGCTCTTGTAATAAAAATCTGCAGCTCTTGTAATAAAAAACCTGCAGCTTTTGTCAGAACGGCCTACCGCTCTCCTCATACCGAAAAATAAATTTCCGGTCTTGTCATAAGAACGTGCCACTCTTGTCAAAAAAATTGTCGCTTTCATCATAGAAACTGGCTGCTCCTGTCACAAAAAACTGCTGCTCTTCTCGCAAACACGTGGCAGTCTTGTCATAAAAATGTGCTGCTCTTGTCACAAAAGAACTGCTGCTCTTGTCGCAAACTCATGGCTGTCGTCATAAAAACCTGATGCTCTTGTCACACCAAACTGGCTGCCTTTGTCACAAAAATCCGACCGCTCTTTTCAGAAAAAAACTTAGCTGCTTTTGTAAAAAAAAACCTACTGCTCTTGTCATAAAAACCGGTTGCTCATGTCACAAAAAACAGACCACTCTTGTCAGAAAAAAACATGGTTACTCTTGTAAAAAAAAACCTACTGCTACAAAAAAAGGAAAAAAAAAAAAAACCGGCTGCTCATGTTACAACATGGCGCTCGTGGATACCGAGGTTCGACGCTTGGGAGAAATGCTTAGGTCCTATGTACACTTTCAGGTATATAAGTCGCCTACTTATTAAACTATGGGTCTAGCAGCCAGGCACCTCATCTGCAACAAACTGTTCAGAAATCATCACTGCAAGAACCATATGAAGTTCTTGCGCAAAGGCGTCCTCCGTATGAGCCAGCTACCACAGTGTGCTCCGTTCTCTTAATGAATAAAACAAACATTCACTAACTCATTCGTTGAACGACATTAGTTATACCTCAAGTCCTGCCCCCATGTACATCCCGGGGGCCTCTAGGGAGACAATGAAAGAATCTGCCTACTGCTCCCTGAGGACAATCGTAAGAGACAACTAAGATGAGGTTGTGAGTGGGGCTGGCAACCTCATCATATCACACAAATTACTACATAAACCACCACTGTAAGAGGACCACCTGCAGCAGTGGTTCCGTGCTCCATAAGGAGCGAAGAGGGAGAAGAAGAATACTTCAGGTTGTACTTCCGGTTTCGTGTGACTTGTATTTATAAGGGAAATGGTGTTACTGTTCCGTTCTCTATCAGAAAGCGAACAGAACTCTGCACCTTCAGGTCTTATCACAAATGTCTGTAACATCAAACGATTTAGTGCACTATGGCTATAAGTATCTTCATCATCATTATCATCAGCACCATCATCATCATCATCATTATCACCATCATTATCATCATCTTTATCATCATCATTATTATCATCAGTATCATCATCACCATCATCATCATCACCAGCGCCATCATTACTATCATCATAATTATAATTATAATCAGCATCATCATCACCATTGCCATCATTATCATCATCATAATTATCATCAGCATCATCATCACCATTGCCATCATCATAATTAGCATCATCATCACCATTGCCATCATCATAATTATCATCAGCATCATCATCACCATTGCCATCATTATCATCATCATCATCATCATTATCATTATCAGCAGCGTCATCATCACCATTGCCATTATTACCATCATCATCATCAGCAGCATAACTATTATCCTTTTCCTTTTGCGCGCCTTACTAAGCATGGAGCAACCACTGTGACATGTTCCCCTTGCAGGAAGCCAGAACCAATCATTCTTGTGGTGGTGGCTGTGGCAATTCTTTTTACATGATGATGTTGCCAGCTACAGGCACAAGCTCATGTTAGTCTCCTCAGGGTTCAGTAGTCTTATTCTTTAGTTCTCTAAGATTATAAGTCAAAGCAACAGTTATTATGTAGACTGAAGTTGCTGCATCAATCTAACTTTATCGATCAGCAATCTGGAACTTACGAAAATCCTCAGCGTCTTGTTCTCTCGTGATATGCCCGCTGGACTGCAATTTTGTGTACAGGATTCAAATACACATAAATGACATCTCGTGGTGGGGTGGGGGGGGGGGGGAGGCTTTAGAGTTGTGTGATTTGTAACGTCGAGATCACATTAGAACTGTCCTTGTTCAATGACTTCGTCTTCATCTTTAACCTATGAACTCCCAAAGGAGCATTGGCCTTCAACAAACTTATACTAAGTCTTCATGGACCGTGACATCAGTTCAAGGTCATTCCATGTCTTCTTCACCCCGTTAATGTCTGTCTCGTTGTCTTCTCTAGATGTTCTTTTGTCTCCCTCCACCTCCTTTACGCGATGTAATAATATCGTGGCTTATACTGGGAATCAAACATTCATGTAACCATTGACAGATATGACAGGATCGATCTTTATGAGGTTGTGCGTGAGGATGATAACCTCATCATGTAAAACTAATTGTTTCAGAAATCACTACTGTAAGAGCATGTGTGTACTTCATATCAGAGTATACCAAGTACATTGGTGGTTCTATGCTCCGCAAGGAGCGCCAAACAAAATTAAGATTACTAAATTAAAGTATTAAATGTAAGCGCTTCTCGACGAAGGTGGGTAGTAAGAAATATAAAGAAGAATGAGAAAAAAAGG
>JAMPIV010016724.1:0-47816 GCA_024509875.1 Oreohelix idahoensis
AGGTGGGTAGTATTTGTTATGTTGTATGGTGGAAGGTTTTTATTTATGGTGTTGGAGTGAGTTGAGGTGTAGGGTAAGTTATTTTGGTGTGGAGAGGTGGGATATTGTGTGGTTGGTCTATTTGAATGTGGTATTATTTGTGATGAGGTTGTGGTGAAGTGTGAATTTTGTGTGAGGTAGAAGTTTGTGTAGTTGTATTTAGTGTGTTGTTTAGGTTTGTGTGATATTGGTATGAGTTAATGGTTATTTTTTTTGGGTTTTTTGCACCACTTTTGATGTATAAGAATTAGGCATCGGAGTTGTCTAGATTGCTGACTCGAACTCGACGTTATTTTTAAGACCGTGTTTGATAACCGTCCTTTTCCCTGTCCTAACTTTGATCAACATTGACAGTAGACAGTAAATTTTTTCTTACCTAAAATTATTAATAGCAACACAAACAGTCCCCACTCTTTTCTTAGTATAATTAAGTTCCGTAATTTCACTATTTTTAAGTGAAATCTGGTTTCACTGTGTTTGCTTAATTACGTCAATCCAAATGTCCAAAATATCTACATCTCTCCTCCGCTAGTGATTTCTCAATCTAAGCTAATTTATTTTTCTCCATATATTAACTCTTCCAATGTCTCTTTTTTTCATCATTATTTCCTTTTATCTTCTACTCTTAGTTGCTGTGTTTCAATTTCACTATTCTCATTTATTCCATTAGCTCCTCATCTCCATTTGGTAAATACAGTATACATCTCTTCTTCAATACAATGAATTTACTCTACTCACTAATCAAGAAGCGTCTCTCTGTATAAGAACCCCTATCACGGTCAATTGTCTTTAGCTTCTAGTTTGCCACACCTCTCGTCTCTTTTCCTGTAGTTGCTGCTCGAGATTACTAACTCACCCATGATTTATAATCCACTTGAATTTCCAACTCTTTGATTTTGCTCAATGCAGAATCTATCAAGATGCTACTTTCACTCTAGTATGTTCTGCGTGTTGATTCCTTTAAATCATTTGTAAGCCTCGATACCCGTTTTTCCTGTAATTCGCTCTCTTTTAGCAATATTTTCTAGGAAATTTTTCCTTTCCTGACGTGCAATCTGCCTTATGAAATCTCTTTTGCTCCTCCTCTCTAATTCCTTTCTCCTATCATCGGGCACGACATTGCGAATTATATTTCTGCATACTCTCCAACACATGATCGTGTTTAACCTTAGGGTGTACCTATATAAACGCCCACGAAAGGTAGTACAGCAACTCTGCCACGTTCTTCGCACAATACGTGAGGAACGTTAATGTAAAAATTATCCTTTTGCAAAATACTTTAGGGACTTTGACACATCAAACAAAAAATGAATCAATACATACAAATGGATTCCAGTTGTGGACCTTGCAATCTCTCATAATGTTTACCTAACTCTATTATATGTTGCAATATCGGTCTCATATCCTCAGGATCTACATCATCCATGGTGATTACAATCAAGTCCACTGTATATATATATATTCTTACTTACTTAGTCGTTCCCCTTCTACCGTGAGGTGTAGAGGTTATATATATATTCACCAGTTATAATTACCACAAGTTTTATGTCCCTAAAAATTCGGACAATTACCTTTTTCAGCTCACCAAGCTAAATATCCTTTAAAGTAATTGCAAATATAAGTTAATCACTGTATACCATAGTAGCATAAGTTCTTGTGCATAGAACCCTTGTAAAATATACCAATATGAGGGATAACTTTATATCAATTTGAGTGATGTCAATATTATGTGAAATAGCCTTAAACACTTAAGCACTAAAGTCTTACAATAAGTTACCAACAACTAACATATTATATAGACAATAGGAATCACGGTTACAAAGACAAGGTACTACAGAACAAACGATAACGTTACTTCGCAACTATACCTTTACTTGTCCCAAGAGACAACTAGCAATCTAAACTTCGGTAAGGTTTGTAATCTTAAACCGGAATTGTCACAGAATTGACACTTACTAACCAAATCTTAAAGAATGCTTCATAAGTAGACATGAAACATAGAATATTTAACATGAAATACTCATTATAACAATTAGTACACAATTATATATAGGAAGCACTTGTTGACAACAAGATAAAATGGCACAGTTTCCACAACAATAAACCACTTCATCTTCAATAAAGGAAAATACACGTCCGTCCAAAAAACGCTGCACACCATCACAAAGTCTGTGAGGAAAACAGTTTCACCGCATTACATAAGGTCACCGCAGCTTGACACACTTCTCAATTCAGGTCCTTTGTCCTCACTACGGTATGTGCATGCTCGTACCACACCGCACAGGTAAACAGGTAACTGTATTACTGCCAATCATTCTACTTGAGGCACCCGTGTAGAATGACTGCACATCAGCTTGAATTTCCCTCTGTAAACTGTATGGGTACACAGTCTGTCAATCTCTGTTGATAGAGATGGGGGGGGAGTATGGAATCCACTTGAAAGGAGGTACTAGACACCTCTCTTGTATACTTGTGATGGCACAATATTGGCACAGTTCAACTTGAAAGCATTCAATTCAAAAGCAGAACTGAATCATGAAGCATATCTTTGGCAATGGAAACATGTTAGATATGTTATAGTCCTCTCTATGTAGATGGGTTATTAATAAGCTGGCACTCCATCAATATGTTATGCCTAGTTATTGGTTAACGTCCTTGTTTTGGGGTAAGTTCTTATATAGCAGGGTCATCACACCATGTAAGTTTGAAAACAAACTACTATTGCACAGTAGTTTGATAATGATGATGGATTCTTAAATGCGCCACACAGCATAGAAGAAAGTCACATAACGCAGATGACGTGGGATCACGTCCGAAAGTTATGTCCACGACGACTGTTGCCGCTACGTAGGATTATTATTGCCGCCACTGTAACAATCAGTTATTTGTTTTTGCCCATAAACGATGTGTTGCATCCACTGTTGCAGATGGAAGTGTACAATTGCTAACCCATAGAGTAGTCAAATACCAAGGTTGCTATATATATTATATCACGCCCACACAAGGCTACTAGTTATAAATGTCTCGTGAGTTCGATCCAACTTGAACTGGAAACCACCTCAACTGATAACGTACAGCATGGCGTTCCAGTCATAATAGTGTACCATAAGGAAGATCCAGAGATTCTATAAATATACAATAATCCATCAAGAGAGAACTACTGGCAAACGCAGTGCCAATAGTTATAGGCCTCAAATATATATGGACGTTCTCAGCGCTCTTTAATTTCAGTGTACATACGACTGCTGTACCATTGCCAGTACTAGTAAATTAATAGGCCTGGAATATTTGACGTCTCAGCGCTCTTTAATTCCTCCATAAGACTGCTGGGGATCGCCGTACTAGTAAATGATAGGCCTCCCATATATATGACGTCTCCGCGTAGTTTAACAGCTTCCTAACAGCTCCCACAAAATCGCTGTACTGCAGTTAATCCATAATACGGGCTCTGTCCAAACCTTGGCCTCATAATATAAGTTCGACATATCAAAGCACTGTCTTAATCCATCTAGAAGACTGCTGATAAATATTATAGCCCTCATAAAATTTAAGTCGACAATGTCAAGCAGTGTCTTTAATCCCATCTAGAGACTGCTGAAAAATAATAGGCCTCATAATATTATGACGACACATCCAAGCAGTGTACAGGCTTCCCTCGAAAAAACACTGTGGGCTGACTTCTCCCAGTCACGCCCAGGCCCACAAACTCTTCAAAAATGTTACATAATCTTTAAACACTGGCCCTGTATACTCAAAGGCCCAAGAAAATCCATCTCCTTAAATAATACATCTCATCTGGGATAATCACACATAATATTATCTCAGCATAAATGCTTGTAAACACTGGAACCACATTTGAAAAACTACACTTTTACATCTCCTCGGGGGGGAGTGCATTCGTCGCTTGGCCGTTACACACACTGACACCGAAAAAAAACATTTCTCCCCCAGTACAAACCCCAGCCAATCACTTCCGTGGGGCTTCCGAGAGAACTTTCGCTCACCGGCATCAAAAAATAGCTTAGAACATTTAACTCACGTGGAACTACGCCACCGTGAAAAACGTTCTGCATCTCGAAGATTCGAATGCGATACACTCATATTTTTTAAAATAAATTAACAGCTGTTCAAGTGGAATAACCACTATAATCTATGGTACATCCGAGACTCATAACGATTACTGCCCTTGCTTAAATTTGGACTTATCAACACTCTCTTCGAATCACACACTATAACACGCTCAACACCGTCACGAGACTTTCTCACGGTCAACACAACTCAGTCAATCAATCATCTGCGGGCTAGCCGCGAGCTATTCTCACCCCGCTCAAAACATTACAGAATAAATATATCTCACACTTGAGATGAGATCAGACGGTGTTTTCCACGCCTTCTGTAATCTATCTCTCGAAACTACCACGAGATATTTTCAAAACAATTCAATAGCCAACGAGCAAACAAGTGATCCAACTCAGAATCTATCTTGACTACTAATATACTCAGATTTACGTCCCTTACACCAGTTCTGTTTTTAACATCTTACCTCACCCTCGGAGAAAAAAAATGATTCTATTATCATTTTTTTTGAACAATATACATCCCCCAAAAAAGTTGAAGAGGACAATGAATCTCTAACATATGCATTATAAGAATTACCTTAAGTTAAGTCACAAATAAGACATCTACAAAATATAAGCATTAATGAAGAAATGTAAAAATGAAATATCCAATGGTAATCAATTATACATACTAAAAAATAATGCATTACAAAACCGAGTTAAGTGAATACAGAACAATTAAATAGGAAACAACTGATAGTAAAAGAAAAGACAAGAATCGAGCAAAAAGAAAAATGATCCGTAATAAAGGTAGTATATGAAATCCGAATATGGAGGAAAAAAACAATCACAAATATCACATTCAAACAATTTTCTTTATATGTAAAATAAACTACAAATATCACAAGTAGTTACACACTGTATTAAGTTATCCCATTAACTGACAATACAAAGAAATGAAAAGTATATAAGAAGCGAAAGAAAGAAGTATATAAGAAGGATGCCAAAACGCACACAACGCACGGAATTAAACAAAATATGAAACCATACTGAAAAGACAACCAGGAAAAAAGACAGAATTAGAATGAAGAAATAATCAACAAAAACATATGGAAAGCAAAAGGTTATGAATATAGAGAAATGTTGGTAAAATATATATACCAATAACTATTTAGAATCAAACAAAGTATATTTTATAATACATACAAACATGATCGAAAAAGACACAAACAAAAATAACAAAGTATACCTATACTAATATCATAAAAAATAGTTTTTATAACTAAACAAAACATAATCAGTAATTTAAACAAGTTATACAAGTTTATACATAACCAACAATAAATTATCGACACCACACAAAAAAGTAATAGCATAGCTATATATCTAAGTTCGACCAACGCACAATCAAGCGCTAATACAACATAACATCCAAAAAACCAAAAAAAAAAAAAAAACTTTCTTTAAAGAACTAAAATTACTCTACATATCAAACATAGCGCATAGTCAAGCGCTAGGCACACACAAAAAAAAAACAATTAAAAAAAATGACAATGTCCGGAAAAAAAAAATATTTTCACAAAAAATACAATACAAAAATTATACGTCATAACGCTAATCGTAACGCTAAGGTTACTATAAATAATAGTATTTTAATTTAAATTAATTCAAATCTATAATTAACAAAATAACAAAGAAACTAACTTTAACAAAATGAGAGACATATAACAATTCCTGTATCTAAGCAAACACTAAACAGAGTGATCAACACGTGTAAAAGTTTTTCAAAAAATACGTCACCGAGAAGAAACACATAGAAAAAACACACTATTACCAACATACAAGTTTGCAAATATATGAAAAACAACGTAATGTATGTTAATCAAATGATTAATTAAATCAGATCTCTAATATTCCTCAATCAAATAACAATATCAGCAAACGCTGTTATTTTTTCTCATACAGTTCAATTTAAACTTTTAAATATTTTCTGGCTGACAATCACGTTCAGCTTAGCTACAGTGTTATTTAGTTTATAAATTTATTTCTATCTCCACCCTGATATACTAAAAGTAACTATTGTAACACTACAAACTAATTGAGTATGTGCATAGGGCTGGCAAACTCATCATGTACAAAAACTATCTTAACTATCACATCTGCAAAACAAAACAATAAAAAAAAAAACTTCAAGTTCTACACCCAGAGTATAAAAGTCAATGATTATATGGTGTAAATAGGCATAGGTTTGTAACCCGTAAGGTTAAATATAAACCTGCTCATTGCATTCATCAATAGTGTTAAACGACACTGTCACTACCATCTAACACACTACACATTATCCAAAACACAATAGTATAGAAAATAGCATCGAAATGAACTAATGCATAATTAAAATAGTCATACATATCAAGAAAAACTATATTGACATAAAATGATGCATAAAATGATAATCATAATATAACAACCTATAATGATCTATACAATAGAATACAATAACATCGACTGTCCTAACAAACAAACAAACACAAAAAAATCAAAAACGCAAACAAAAAATCTCCATAGGTCTTGCCGACATCTCATAAACACTAGGGGTAAACACGTCCAAATGCATAGTTAGCACGCTGATATGTTCTGCTTGAAACAGATACTCGGGCACAATGTTGACCTACATTCTTGCCGCTACCGTAAACAGGAGCGTTGAACCTTATCGAGAAGTCGCCTCTGTTCAAAAATACAAACGAAAATTTCCATTTTAATGAATGGTGAAAAAATTTACTAAGAACAACGGAAGAGGTCAAATAAACAATTACCCCGCAATGTGGTTCCGTGTAGAAATCTGGTCACTTCACGATGTCATCGACTCTCCTTTATGTTCACAACAAAGTGTGATGCTCTTTCAAAATCAGAAACATAACAAACAGTAGTGATTTGTGACATCATTATCATTGCTACTTTGCTTAATAACAATGATTCTAGGCTCATGTCGAGCAAAATTAGCATTAATTGCACTTTATTATTTGTTTGTTTGATCAAAATATTTATCATCATTTCCTCTTTGTTTGAGACCGTTATTATGTCTATAATCCCAATCAGACCTATTGTGCTTAACATTTCTAGTTCGAACAGAAAATCTGTCAGAAAAATTATTGCACGATTGAAAACCTTTCTTGTATTTGTCTGTACCATTATTTTCAAAATTCTCAGAATTAAAATGTTGAGATACATAAACTTGTCTCTTATCTCTCTGAGAAGGAAAATTATTATCATATGAATTTCCTTGGTACTTTCTAACCTTAGAAACCTCTCTCCTACAAAAACTCTTTCCATTCTTTTCTTTGACAATATGCTTGTTTGCAGTATCACCTGCAGATCTAAAAGTATGATTATTGTTACGCATATAATGGGTTTCCTCCTTGGAACCACTACTTATAACTTTATCCCTTGTTATCATCTTCTGAGAACTTCCAAAATTAGTTACTCGTCTAATCTTTGGGCTTTTAGCTTGAAATCCATCAGGACTGACTGTTACATTATCATTCTCTCTATTACACTGCCGCCAAGAATCGTTGCTATTGCAAGCAGAATCAAACGATCTTCGAAAGTTATATTTTCCCCGAAAAGATCTTTGTCCATAACATTTAACTTTTTTATTAGCAAAGATTGTATGATGCTGGATCTTTGCTTTTCCAACTTGTTGGCAAACAACCTTCTGTCTAGTATTGTCAACATTGACAGAAGACCATATTTTGTTGTTCAAAATAACATCGAGTAGACCCTCTACTCTTTTTGTACTTTCTGCAATTTCAACATTTTTTAGTGAAATTTCTTCACTTAATTTCCTATTTAATATGTCAAATATCAAAACTTTACTTCTCTCCTCTGTTAACAATCTCTCAATCTTAATCATCTCCTCTCTCTCAGTCGTTAACTCTTCTAATTTGTCTGTCTCCTTTTCTTTATTTGCTCTAGTTTGACATGTTTCATTACATAATTTTCCACATTTCTTATCCTGAACTTTTAATTTGTCATGTATGTCTTTCTTTTCTTTCAGTTGGCAACTGATAATATCATTATCATCCAACACCTCATGAAGCATATTTATGTAAGTTCCTTCACGAACATTGCTCTCAATCTTTAATTTGTCATACATCTCCTCCTTCTCTTGAAGTTCTTGTCTGCGATTACCAACTTCGTCATCTTTGTCTTTCACCCGAATTTCCAACTCTTTGTTCTTGTTCAATGCTGCATCTAAAGCCGCATGTACTTTAGTAAGTTCTGTGTTTGACTTATCTAACTCATTTGTAAGTTTAGAGACTGTTTCGTGTAGTTTACTCACTTCAGCAGTACCTTTTAAACAATTGTCCCTTTCTCGTAGGGTACTCTGTTTGTTGACTTTTATTTGTTTCTCACTTCCTAATTCCATTTTCTGCTCATCAGGAATACCGTTATGGATTATCTTAAACATACTTTGCACTATATGTCCGTGTTCAAGCTCGATATACTGTTGCAAAAACACACGAAGGTGCCGTAGCAAACTAATTAAATACTTAGCCATTACTAAATTACGAACAAACTTAAAGTTATGTTCAGCAAATAACTCTAGGGATGCCGATACATTAACCAAAAAATCGTCCATCACCCATGCTCCGAGTCGTGGGCCTCTCAAACCCTTATTATCTCTACCTACTACCAATGCACACTCCAACATAGGCCTTATATCTGCCGGATCCATATCATGATCCATGGTGATTCAATCACTCAGTCAACTATATATCTATACCAGTATAATTATTAATATCGCAAGTTTATGTCCCAAGAAGTTCTGACAATTACCCTTCCATTTCACTCAGTTAAGTATCTATACCAGAAATTGCAATTATTTATTAATTTTGTATCCCCAATTCCTCTTCAAAGAACCTTTATAACATCATATTCATATGAGGGAAGTCATCATATATCATACAACCATCAATACCTATGCATTAAATCCTAATAATCTGTCAGTATAGACATAGACAAAAAAAAAAAACAACAGTTATCAACAGAATAAGCATAGGAAGGCTCGCTGACATAGTAAAGGCGACACAGTTCACACAACAACGAAAACCACTTATCTTGAATGAAAACAATCCCGTTCCTTTCCGCAAACACCCTGATATCACAAAGTTCAATGGTAAAACAATCGACCCCAGAAAGGCATTGGAACTTGACACCTTTTCCCTCAGGTCCTCGAGTCAGCACACTACGTGCTTGCACATCGCACAGGAAAACAGGAAATGGGTCACCGTCTGTCAGTTTCGTTGAAAGGAGGTACACCGCTCGTTTATACTGCCTGACGTTTACTTGAACTGGTACTCTAGGACTGGAAAAGGTAACATTGCCACTCTTGTACTGTGGCACACTTGTAGAAGGATTGACCTTATTTGGGTATCCGCCACTATATACTTGAACTTGTATACAGACGCCACTGTATATCATGACATCTCATAATCTTGAGTAATAAATTCCTTTATTTGCGAATATGGCATGAGTATCCGGTCCTATAATTACTGGAAACCACCAAATGATACCGTCAAAGGTGGGTTATTGATACCGATATGTTTGTTGTCATCATTATAAGGCGTCTATTGTTGATCCATACTCATACGCCACACAGGCTAAATATAGAGATACGTTGCTAAAGGATTCTGTATTACAGGCCACGCCCACACAGAGCTATTCCTAAATATGTTAAGTAGGTATAATCAGTCTTGCAATATAGCAGTAGATCCTGCTTGATTGTAATCCACCACTTGATAAGAATAGGGTTATGTTTCAAAGGTATGTGTGTTCAAGTCTACATCATCGCCACATAGGCTAGTAATAAATATGTGTTACTACTGTCACGTCTAGAATATTGAGTGCGTGTGTTGGTTTAGTCGTTTACACCACAGGTACGTACACAAAAGTCATGGATGGTTGTAAACGGCTGGTGACATTTAATACTGGTTTATTCACGTCACAACACATTGATATAAAATGCACATAGTCAGGATACAGTTCACAGCATAACACGAAATATATCTTAACACATAAGGACTGCACACTCGGCAGTTACTATGAGATCAGCGCTATAAAGTATGATCAATAATTCAGCGCTATCTCTTCCTCAACAACTATCCTCTCACAGGAAACAATGGCCTTTATATAATTCATCAGCGTTTTAAAGTATCATCAATAACGATCCTCTCACAGGAGATCATGGCCTTTATATATTCATCAATAATCCTCATCATCAGCGTTATCAATAACGATCCTCTCACAGGAGATCATGGCCTTTATATATTCATCAATAATCCTCACACAGGAAATAATGGCCTTTAAGGACTGCACACTGCAGTTATCAAAATGGCCTACACAACATCTTCAACTACTATCCTCTCACAGGAAATAATGGCCTTTAAGGACTGCACACTGCAGTTATCAAAATGGCCTACACAAAATCTTGGCCTCATAAACATTTTCACAATAATTCAAACTGCAGTTTTATACTACGCTGTACCCACAGCGAAAAATCCGTCGACATATTAACTTCAGCACTGTACAGGCATTTCACACTTCCCAAAAACACTGTCTTGACCTACCCGGTCAAAACGCCCAGAACACTCTCTTCGAATCACACACTATAACACGCTCAACACCGTCACGAGACTTTCTCACGGTCAACACAACTCAGTCAATCAATCATCTGCGGGCTAGCCGCGAGCTATTCTCACCCCGCTCAAAACATTACAGAATAAATATATCTCACACTTGAGATGATCAGCGTTTTTCCACGCCTTCTGTAATCTATCTCTCGAAACTACCACGAGATATTTTCAAAACAATTCAATAGCCAACGAGCAAACAAGTGATCCAACTCAGAATCTATCTTGACTACTAATATACTCAGATTTACGTCCCTTACACCAGTTCTGTTCTTAACAGTAGCATGGGACCACCGGTGCAGTAGCCAACATGCAGGAAGCCTGTAGCATGGGACCACCGGTGCAGTAGCCACCATGCAGGAAGCCTGCAGCATGGGACCACCGGTACAGTAGCCACCATGCAGGAAGCCTGCAGCATGGGACCACCGGTACAGTAGCCACCATGTAGGAAGCCTGCAGCATGGGACCACCGGTGTAGTAGCCACCATGCAGGAAGCCTGTAGCCATGGGACCACTGGTGCAGTAGCCACCATGCAGGAAGCCTGTAGCATGGGACCACCGGTGCAGTAGCCACCATGTATGAAGCCTGTAGCCATGGGACCACTGGTGCAGTAGCCACCATGCAGAAAGCTTGTAGCATGGGACCACCGGTGCAGTAGCCACCATGTATGAAGCCTGTAGCCATGGGACAACTGGTGCAGTAGCCACCATGCAGGAAGCTTGTAGCATGGGACCACCAGTGCACTAGCCACCATGCAGGAAGCCTGTATCATGGGACCACTGGTTGTGTTATGTCACTTTACAGTGTTTTATGAAGACCTGTGTTATGTCACTTTATAATGTTTATTGAGGTCGTGTTATGTCACTTTACAGTGTTTAATGAGGTTGTGTTATGTCACTTTACAGAGTTTTATGAGGTTGTGCTATGTCACTTTACAGTGTTTTATGATGTTGTGATCTGTCACTTTAGTGTTTTATGAGGTTGTGTATGTCACTTTACAGTGTTTTACAAAGAACTGTGTTATGTAATTTACAGTGTTTTATGAGGTTGTGTTATGTCACTTTACAGTGTGTTATGAGGTTGTGTTATGTCTCTTTACAGTGTTTTATGAGGCTGTGTTATGTCTCTTTACAGTGTTTTATGAAGAACTGTGTTATATCACTTTACAGTGTTTTATGAAGAACTGTGTTATGTCACTTTACAATGTTTTATGAGGCAGTGTTCTTTGTAACTTTAGGAGGGAGGGGTATCATGTTACGTAGGATCATTATATAATGTATATTATGAATATTCTCTATTTGACTTTAATAGCAGTGTTTCAGCCAGTGGGCAAAAAGATTGTTATCTTACTTAAGCAGCAGCATCTCCAAAGGAAGTTAATAACTCTTAATGTGTTTATTTTTCTTTTTAAAACCTGTCTTCAAATAACAAAAATAGACTGACAGTAGGTTGTTGTAAGACAGCAAGATGACACTAGACAACAAAAAAATAAGAAGATCATGGTTAATCTGAATGATACCTTCACCACAGCTAATTACCCCAAAAAGCACTACCACCGAAGTAGTTCCTTTCATAAAACAACTCACAACTATGGAGTTTTAGACCTGAACTATGCAGACATTTCTGTAAGCAGTATCACTTGCAGACTTTCCTGTTTGCTGTCTGTCATCCGTCTGCTATCTTTCTTATGAGTGCTTACCATTTACATCATCATCATCATTTTCCTTTGGGGGTCAGAGTGGCTAAAAGGTATGGTGTCCACCTCTAGTTCTAATGGTACTGAGTTCAGTTCCCAGTACAAGGAATATATTTGATGGGCATTTGTCAGAACCAGTGGGTCCTAATGATGCCATAGTTCCCCTCCCCCCCCCCCCCCAAACTGATCTCCCTGGGCAGTGAGATTGGATGCCTAGCCTTCTCAGATAAGGGCGAAAAAATAGGAGATTCCGTGTGCAGGCTGTGCATGTTAAAAGTCCCTCATCAGTTGGAAATCATAAGGAGTAGGCCCCTCGGCCCCTGCCCTGGCAAAATTTACAAAAATGAGGAAAAACCTACCTACCACATTGTGTGATTCTTGTATACATACATTGTGATTCCTGCCGGTGCTACAGAGTTTATGCACTGTGCTGAGATCCTCGTTGTGTGATCTAAGGGAGGAGATTGGAACACTGATGGAGTTGTCCATGTGCAATGAAGATAGTCCTTAAAACCAACCTTTGTACCTGCCGGTGCACAGAGTTTTAACCACTGTGCTGAGATCCTCATTGTGTGATCTAAGGGAGGAGATGGGAGCAACTGTTGAGCGGGGTTTTTGTCCAATTTGCAATGAAGATGAAGCCAGCCTTACACAAACCAATGAGGTTGCCCCTCACACACTACCTCACATACGGAGCATGGAGGTAACCACTGTAGCAACCTCCATGATGCAGTTGGAAGCCTGCACCAAACATTAACAAGCTGTTGTAGCGGTGGTTTCTGTGCCAATTTGTTTGACTTGATGAGGTTGCCAGCCTCATACACAACCTCACATGATGAGGTTGCCAGCCTCATACACAACCTCACATGATGAGTTTGCCAGCCTCATAACAACCTCACATGATGAGTTTGCCAGCCTCATACACCTCACATGATGAGGTTGCCAGCCTCCTACACAACCTCACATGATGAGGTTGCCAGCCTCCTACACAACCTCACATGATGAGGTTGCCAGCCTCCTACACAACCTCACATGATGAGGTTGCCAGCCTCCTACACAACCTCACATGATGAGTTTGCCAGCCTCATACACCTCATATGATGAGGTTGCCAGCCTCATACACAACCTCACATGATGAGTTTGCCAGCCTCATACACAACCTCACATGATGAGGTTGCCAGCCTCATACACAACCTCAATTGATGAGGTTGCCAGCCTCATACACAACTTCACATGAGGTTGCTATTGACTTATTTTTATTATTTGTGAACAATCCACAGACTTGGAGGTTTTTCTCCTTGATTTATTTCTGTGTTTGACACTTGTAATAATTCTCATATTTGTGTTAATGATTCCTGCAATCACTGTTTAGTGATAGATATTTGCTTGTCTATTCCAACCAGGCCAAGTTTCGGTCAGCAATAGAGGGTCTTGTCCTTCTGACCATATACGGATTCAGCTTGCTGGGCTTCCGGATTTACTTCATGGGCAACACACCACCAGAGTTCGCTCCTTCAGATAACCCAGCCTCAGATTCTGACAGTTTCCTGACAAGGATCCTGACTTATAATTATCTCCCCTCTGTCAATTTCTGGATGATGCTGTGTCCAAGTGTGTTGAGTTTTGATTGGTCCATGGAGGCTGTTCCACTTTTGGAGAGCTTCAGTGATATGCGGAATATGTCCACGGTGCTTTTTTATGGTGCTTTTATGTATGTTTTATTTAAGATCTCAGTAAAGTTGGAGAGAAGTGATAATAGAACTGAAACAAATAAAGTGAACATTGTTAGAAGAAAATATAACCCCAGTTATACAGGGAAAAATTCTGCTGAATCTAATGTTGATAGTGTGTCGGGAACAAATCAGAGTTACATTTCACATTCCAATGGCTCTGTGAAGTCAAGTAAGCATTCCATGAGCGACAGTTTATCTCATTTCCAGTCTCAGAGTTTAACAGATGTCCTATATGGCACGTCTGAAAATATGACAGTTTACAGCAGTCACCAGTCTTTCATATCCATATTAATCTGGCCGGTGGATGTTGCTATTTTATCTATTGCAATGATTGTATTTCCTTTTATCCCAGCATCCAACTTGTTTTTCTACGTGGGTTTTGTTATAGCAGAGAGGATATTGTACATTCCTAGCATGGGAGTTTGCTTGTTAGTGGGTCTTGGTGTAGACATTTTGTACAGAAGTTCTAATAGCAGTTTCAAGAGGAGGTCTGTGCTGGCAGCTTTTACTCTGCTGGTGCTGGCCTTTAGTGCCAAGACCGTGCTAAGAAACCTAGACTGGCAGACGGAGGATAGACTTTACACAGCAGGCATCAGCGTCAACCCAGCTAAAGGTATGTTGTTTTAGTCAGATCTTCATTATGTTAAATCAACTAAATGTACCTTTATTTGGTCAGAACTTTCTTGTGTCAACCTAGCTGTAGGTCTATATTAGTCAGATCATGCTGTATGTCAAGCAAGTTAAAGGTATAATAATGTCAGATCATCACTTATGTCAACCCAGCTAAAAGTATTTTGTGTCAGGTGTTCAATAGGCTCTTCTTCTTTCACCTGTGAGCTCCCCACAGAGTATAGGCCTTTAACAATCGTATGTCAAGTCTTGCTGACTTCAGCCCCACTAAATGTAGGTTTATTTAGCCACATCTCCATTATATTATCATCAGCCTTCAGTTCCCCTCAGAGCATAGGCCTTTAACAAACTTGTGTCAAAGTCTTCATGCCCCGTGCCATCAGCTCAAGTTTGTTATTGTCTTCTTCACATCTGTCTTCAGTTCTCTTTTACATGTGTTCTTTTGTCTCCCTCAATCTGTCTTACCCAAGAGATTCCTTATATCCATCAGACTAATTACTTTGTCAGTCCGATCTGTCTTACCCAAGAGATTCCTTATATCCATCAGACTAATTACTTTGTCAGTCCGATCTGTCTTACCCAAGAGATTCCTTATATCCATCAGATTCCCTTACCCAAGAGATTCCTTATATCCATCAGATTCCCTTACCCAAGAGATTCCTTATATCCATCAGATTCCCTTACCCAAGAGATTCCTTATATCCATCAGACTAATTACTTTGTCAGTCCGATCTGTCTTAACCAAGAGATTCCTTATATCCATCAGACTAATTACTTTGTCAGTCTGATCTGTCTTACCCAAGAGATTCCTTATATCCATCAGACTCCCTTACCCAAGAGATTCCTTATATCCATCAGACTAAAATTACTTTGTCAATCCGATCTGTCTTAACCAAGAGATTCCTTATATCCATCAGACTAATTACTTTTCAGTCCGATCTTCTTATCCATCAGATTCCTTAATCCATCAGACTAATTACTTTGTCAGTCCGATCTGTCTTACCCAAGAGATTCCTTATATCCATCAGACTAAAATTACTTTGTCAATCCGACCTGTCTTACCCAAGAGATTATTTATATCCATCAGACTAAAATTACTTTGTCAATTTGACCTGTCTTACCCAAGAGATTATTTATATCCATCAGGCTAAGATTACTTTGTCAATCCGACCTGTCTTACCCAAGAGATTATTTATATCCATCAGACTAAGATTACTTTGTCAATCCAATCTGTCTTACCCAAGAGATTATTTATATCCATCAGACTAAGATTACTTTGTAAATCCGATCTGTCTTACCCAAGAGATTATTTATATCCATCAGACTAAGATTACTTTGCCAATCTGATCTGTCTTACCCAAGAGATTATTTATATCCATCAGACTAAGATTACTTTGTCAATCTGATCTGTCTTACCCAAAAGATTATTTATGTCCATCAGACTAAGATTACTTTGTCAATCCAATCTGTCTTACCTAAGAGATTATTTATATCCATCAGACTAAGATTACTTTGTCAATCGATCTGTCTTACCCAAGAGATGCCTTATATCCATTAGACTAAGATTACTTTGTCAATCCGATCTGTCTTACCCAAGAGATTCCTTATATCCATCAGACTAAGATTACTTTGTCAATCCGATCTGTCTTACCCAAGAGATTCCTTATATCCATCAGACTAAAATTACTTTGTCAGTCCGATCTGTCTTACCCAAGAGATTCCTTATATCCATCAGACTAAAATTACTTTGTCAATCCGAACTATCTTACCCAAGAGATTCCTTATATCCATCAGACTAAAATTACTTTGTCAATCCGATCTGTCTTACCCAAGAGATTCCTTATATCCATCAGACTAAAATTACTTTGTCAATCCGATCTGTCTTACCCAAGAGATTCCTTATATCCATCAGACTAAAATTACTTTGTCAGTCCGATCTGTCTTACCCAAGAGATTCCTTATATCCATCAGACTAATTACTTTGTCAGTCCGATCTGTCTTACCCAAGAGATTCCTTATATCCATCAGACTAATTACTTTGTCAGTCCGATCTGTCTTACCCAAGAGATTCCTTATATCCATCAGACTAAGATTACTTTGTCAATCCGATCTGTCTTACCCAAGAGATTATTTATATCCATCAGACTAAGATTACTTTGCCAATATGATCTGTCTTACCCAAGAGATTATTTATATCCATCAGACTAATATTACTTTGTCAATCCGATCTGTCTTACCCAAGAGATTATTTATATCCATCAGACTAAGATTACTTTGTCAATCCGATCTGTCTTACCTAAGAGATTATTTATATCCATCAGACTAAGATTACTTTGTCAATCGATCTGTCTTACCCAAGAGATTCCTTATATCCGTTAGACTAAGATTACTTTGTCAATCCGATCTGTCTTACCCAAGAGATTCCTTATATCCATCAGACTAGGATTACTTTGTCAATCCAATCTGTCTTACCCAAGAGATTCCTTATATCCATCAGACTAAAATTACTTTGTCAGTCCGATCTGTCTTACCCAAGAGATTCCTTATATCCATCAGACTAAAATTACTTTGTCAATCCGATCTATCTTACCCAAGAGATTCCTTATATCCATCAGACTAAAATTACTTTGTCAGTCCGATCTGTCTTACCCAAGAGATTCCTTATATCCATCAGACTAAAATTACTTTGTCAATCCGATCTGTCTTATGTCAGCTCCACTAAATGTACATTTATTGAGTCACATCTCTCTATGTCAAGCCAGCTAAAGGTTATGTTAGTGTTGAGTCTCTCTTAAAAAAACCCAGCTGAAAGTACCTTCTTTAATCAGACCTCTTTAATATCAACCCAGCTAAAGGTATGTTCATATAAGTTAGATCTCCCTTTTGTAAACTCGGCTGAAAGTTTGCTTGTGTCAATCATGTATCTCCTATATCAATCCAGATAAAGGTATGTTTGTATCATTCATACATCTCCCATATCAACCCAGCTTAAAATACGTTATCCCAATCAAATCTCCCTTACAGCAACCCAACTAAAGATATTATTGTGTCACTTGTGTCCAGCTTATGTCAACCCAGCTAGAGATATTTTGTGTGTCACTTGTATACAGCTTATGTCAATCCAACTAAAGATATTTTGTGTGTCACTTGTATCCAGCATATGTCAACCCAACTAAAGATAAAGATATTTTGTGTGTCACTTGTGTCCAGCCTATGCCAACCCACCTAAAGATATGTTTGTGTCACTTATATCCAGCATATGTGAACCCAACTAAAGATATTTTGTGTCACTTGTGTCCAGATTATGCCAACCCAACTAAAGATATGTTTGTGTCCCTTATATCCAGCATATGTCAACACAACTAAAGATATGTTTGTGTCACTTGTATCCAGCATATGTCAACTCAACTAAAGATATTGTGTGAACTAAAGATATTTTGTGTGTCACTTGTATCCAGCTTATGTCAACCCAACTAAAGATGTATTTGTGTCACTTATATCCAGCATTTGTCAACCCAACTAAAGATATTTTGTATCACTTGTATCCAGCATATGTCAACCCAACTAAAGATATTTTGTGTGTCACTTGTGTCCAGCTTATGTCAACCCAACAAAAGATATTTTGTGTGTCACTTGTATCCAGCTTATGTCAACCCAACAAAATATATTTTGTGTCACTTGTATCCAGCTTATGTCAACCAAACAAAAGATATATTTGTGTCACTTATATCCAGCATATGTCAACCCAACTAAAAATATTTTGTGTCACTTGTGTCCAGATTCTGCCAACCTAACTAAAGATATTTTGTGTCACTTATATCCAGCTTATGTCAGCCCTACTAAAGATATGTTCAGTGCAGTGAGATCTTCCATAAGATTATCAGGGGAAGAGGGGAAGGACTATAGTAAAACTATGCCAAACAGAAATATGACAACAAAATTAAATTGAGGCAGACAACACTGTTTTATTCTCAGCGTTCTTGTCTTGAATTTTTCCACTCATAAGCTCTTTTTTATTTTTGTTTGTCTTTATGCATTTAGGTTGGCTTGTGCCTTTCCTACGATACTGTTGTCATGTGTCCAATCACTGACAAAAACTTAGGTTTATACTTGTTTGTTTCTGTAGTGTTTTCATGTGCCCAATCACTGACAAAAACTTAGATCTATACTGTTTTATTTCTGTAAAGTTTTCGTGTTTCCTATCATTGACAAAAACTTAGGTTTATACTTTTTGTTTTTGTAAAGTGTAGGGGTGACACTGTAGCAGTAATGTTGTTAATGTTTATTGATTGATAGTGCTAGTGGTTCAGATATCTGTGCAGATATGTTTAACATTACTTTAAATGTTTCTGACTGTTTTTTTAATAGGAGTTTTGCCTCGTTTTAGTGAGGCCTGCCACATTCAACCTAGATACAAGATCCGTCAGTTATATTAGGGAGCGTGTCCAAATGTAAAAGACCCTGTGGTCTGGATTAATATTGATATATTTTTCTGATGCTGCATGTTTAACATTACTTTAAGTGTTACTGATGCTTGATCGTAAAAGTAGTGAGGCCACATTTTTGTTCTCTTACCATCCAGCTTGGGGTAACCTGGCCAACATTTTTAATGACAAACACGAAACGGAGAAAGCTGAACTGGCATACAAGAAAGCCCTGTCCTACAGGCCAAACATGGCTGATGTTCACTACAACTTGTGAGTTTGTCCATCAGGACTGAATTTTCTTATTTTATTGCTTCATCAATTTCATCAGGACAAAATTCTGTTTATTGATTGTTTGGTCAACTCTTGAGCCATATTAGGTCCACAAAAATCAAGCACACATGTTTTCGTTGACTGTGTAAATGTGTCATTTCTGTCTGAGTTCTGATCCAGATATTAACTTGCTCCTGAGTTCATGATTGTCATTAGAATACAAGTTACTTAACATTTATAACATTACAACATTATTTTAATTACTTGTTTATATAACTTGTTGACATTTTCTCATTCTTGAATATATTTTGTTTTCTTGCTAGAGGAGTCCTTCTACAGAATCAGAATCGTATCAGTGAGGCTGCGGAAATTTATAAAAAAGCAATTCATTTTAGACCAAAACTTTCTGGTAAGTTTTGTATCACATATACATAGTATAAATTAACAACTTGTATGTTGTGCAGCATACAAGAATTAAAATGGTATGCTAAGATCATCAGCGTGGAACCGCTTGCAATAACCAGACACACCACTGCAACAAGATGTGAGAAAAGGTTACTGGCTGTAGACATGACACACAATGAGGAAACCAATTGATGGTATAACAAAGCAGGTCGTGTTGTGGAATACCCATGGTAAGAGAAATAGAGATTAAAAGAAACACATGGTGAAGGGAGATCACTTTAAAGGGGTAAAGAAGACATGTTTGAGCAGATGGCACAGGACAGGAAGAGTTGATGTGTTGAGATCTACTGAGCTGATGGTGAATCAATGAAGTCACATCTGAATGAATGAAGTCACATTTGAATGAATGAAGTCAGATTTTAATAGATGAAGTCACAGTTGAATGAATGAACTCACATCTGAATGAATGAAGTCATATTTTAATAAATGAAGTCACATTTGAATAAATAAAGTCACATTTGAATGAATGAAGTCATATTTGAATGAATTAAGTCAGATTTGAATGAATGAAGTCAGATTTTAATAAATGAAGGCACAGTTGAATGAATGAACTCACATCTGAATGAATGAAGTCATATTTAAATAAATGAAGTAAGATTTGAATGAATGAAGTCACATTTAAATGAATGAAGTCTTATTTTAATAAATGAAGTCAGATTTGTATGAATGAAGTCACATTTTAATAAATGAAGTCACATTTGAATGAATGAATTCAGATTTTAATAAATAAAGTCAGATTTGTATGAATGAAGTCACATTTTAATAAATGAAGTCACATTTGAATGAATGAAGTCACATTTTAATAAATGAAGTCAAATTTGAATGAATAAAGTCAGATTTGATTGAATGTTCATGTAGCCTTCACTGGACTATCAAAGGGGTCAACAGCCTTTAGTGGAAAATCAAAAGGGTCCATAGCCTTCATCAGACAAAGGTGTCCACATCCTTCATCAAACAATCTTCTTCTTCTTCATATGGGTCGCTTACTGCCATCAAACAATCAAAGGGGCCTGTAGCCTTCACCAGACAATAAAAGGGGTCAATAACCTTCACTGGACAATCAAAGGGGCCCACAGCCTTCATTGGATAATCAAAGGAGTCTGTAGCCTTCACTGGACAATCAAAGAGGTCTATGGCCCATAAAAGGTTAAGAAAACCTGGTACAGAGACAGATGTAACAAAAAAAAATGTAACACTAAACTATTTTTACACATTTAGCAGCCATTTGTGCACTTCTGAACATATGTACCATTTCTTCTTTTTTGATCCATAGCCACCAACCGTCAAAGCAGTCAGTGGCCATCATGACTGGTGGCATCTTGTAGGGCAGCAACAAATTGACTCCACTTCGTTCGGTCGGTGGCCATCCTTCGTGCCCTGCCCCAACTCTGGTTCATTCTTTGCATCTCGGCCTCCACAGTTCTCCGCCAAGTTGTTTTTGGTCGGCCTCTCTTTTGCTTTCCATCGGGGGTCCACAGCATAGCTGTTCTTGTAATGGTATCAGGGTCCTTTCTGAGGACGTGGTCAACCCAACTCTAGCGTCTGCCAGCTATGATGGTGTGCATGTCCTCCTGGTTACTCCGAATAAGTAATTATTGGTTGGTGATGGTATTCAGCCAAAAGATTTGAAGAATTTTCCTTAGGCAGATTGTGTGGAAGGAGGACAGTTTCGACATTTCCTTCTCTGTTACTCTCCAGCATTCCGCACCATAGAGAAGCACAGAAAGTACACAGCTCTCATGCAGTCTTAATTTGGTGTTTGTGCTGTACTGGGAAGACTTCCAAATGTTGTTGAGAACAGCAAAGGCTGTTCTCGCTTTATTCATTCTGTTGTTAATGTCCTTGCTTGTTCCGCCGTCAGGTGTTACTATGCATCCTAGGTAAGTAAATGTGTCTGTCTGTTCTAACTTCTGGTTCCTTATTGTTATTGGCTCAGGATTGCCCACATTGAGTGTCATGACCTCTGTCTTCTTCAGATTGGTGTTCAGACCAACCTGCTGGCTATACTTATTCAGTCTGTCGGTTTTTCTTGGCTGTGTTGATGTGTGTGTGCGAGTAGTGCAATGTCATCTGCATGTTCCAGGTCTTCCAGTGTAGAAAATGTTGCCCATCTAATTTCTCTTGGACTGCCCTCTGTTTTCTGGCACATCAGCCAATCTATGGCTGTCAAAAATAATGTTGTTGATAAGGGGCATCCCTGCCATACTCCTGTTTTCACTTCGAAAGTTAGATTATTCAATCCAACATTGCATGTAAAGTTAGAATAGAGGCTTTTAATGATGGAAACAATGCAGCTGGGAATTCCATAAACCCTCAGTATTTTCCATAGGCTGTCCCTGTGTATGCTGTCAAAAGCCTTTTCAAAATCAACAAAGTTAGTGTATCGCTGTCTCTGCCATTCTGAACACTGCTCTATAATGTTCCTGAGGGTGAATATATGATCTGCACATCTTCTGTTCTTTTTAAAACCCACTTGTTCTTTCCTCAGTTTATGGTCAGCTGCTTTTGAAATTCTCTGGATGATTATCCTGCCTAGTATTTTACTGGGAACTGAGAGGAAAGTAATTCCTCTCCAGTTGTTGCATTCTGCAAGGTCGCCCTTCTTGGGCAATTAGACAATTATTCCTTTACTCTACTCTGTTGGTGTTGTCTCAGTTTCCCAGACTTGTGCTAATAGTGGTTCTAATAGTTCTGCTGCTAGTTCAGGGTCTGCCTTGAATAACTCAGCATTTAGATTGTCATGACCAGGCGCTTTTCCATTTTTTAACCCTTTGGTTTCTTCTCTTCGTGGAGTGTCTGTACTTATGTCTAGGTCACATTCAGCCTTGGGAATATTCAGCTGAGTCTCTGGTGGTTCCTTATTCAGTGTTTAGCTGAAGTGCTTTGCCTATCTTGTTTCCTGCCCCTGTGCTGTGGTGATGAGATTCCCTTGCTTGTCTCTTACTAACGTTATATTGTTTGCACCTCGTTTTCCACTGATAGCTTTAGTTATTTTATAAACTGTGCTTTGTTCATTTCTCAGTGCTGCCTCTTCTGCCTGTCTTGCAAGGTCATCCAGAAATGTCCTTTTGTTAGCACGGGTTTGACGTTTAACTTCCTTGTCCAGCTGACTGTACTGTTCACTATATATTTCCTTTAACCTGGGATACTTAGCTTCTGTCTGTTTTCTTTTCATTTACTTTCTCTTTGCTATGGTGTTTAGCGTTTCTGGTGTTACCCACTCTTGGCTCTTTCTTTCCTGGAATCCCAAACATGACTCGCTGCTTTCCTTGTATATTGTTGAGATGGTGTTGAATTTCTGGTCGACATCATCAGTCTCTGTTTTTTCCTGGCTTTTGGCAATCTGATATCGTCTCTTTACTTCAACCACAGAAGCTTTTCTGGTTAGGGGGTCCTTAAGTTTCGTTATGTTATATCTTTTCTGTTTGGCTGCAACTGGTCCAGCAGCTCTGAGTTTCACCGTCAGTCTTGCAACTACTAGGTGATGATCACTTCCCACATCTGCGCCTCTTCTTACTTTCACGTTTTGTAATGCATGTCTCCATCTGCCATTGATCATTATGTGATCTATCTGGTTTCTGTCCCATCCGTTTGGTGATTCCCATGTTAACTTGCGCACTTCTTCGTGTTGAAAAAGTGTTCCTCCAATGACCAGGTTGTTAAAACTGCAGAAGCTTATTAATTTGTCCTCATTCTCATTTACTGTTCCACTGCCACATTTCCCCATTACTCTTTCGTTATAAGTATTGTGTGTTCCAACTTTCCATTCCTTTCTTCAGAATAATGGCTACACCTTCATTGTGCTGACCATCCTCTCTACCAGAGTAAAGTACTGTTTCCCCTGTAGCTGTTTTTATTCTCCCCATCCTGGTCCATCTGCTCTCACTTATCAATGGTACCTATACCTTGTAGCGATATGGCAGCTTGTGTACCCTGACAATCCCCAGAGCTATGCCAGCAGGAGTTTTACTCCTGGTAGGTTCTACCAAGCTGGACTGGTCTGCGTGGGTAGGGGTCAGACAAAATCTGGTACCATGGTCCTCCAGGTTGGTGGTTTTAGCACAGGGCCGACACCCCTGTCTAAGGAAAAAATCACACATATTACAGACAACACAACAAATGGAAAAACTTTGATGCGGGACGGACATCTGGAGTCTCAGGCTCGTATGACTGTCTGGTGAAAGCCGAAAGGAAGCCATTGGCATAAAAACAGATGTCCCGACCACTAACCATGAAACTAGAATTGGATTTTGAAACGTCAGAACTATGAATGAGGCAGGAAAGCTGAGACAGATCACAGCAGAGATGAGGAACTACAAATACATATCCTGGGAATAAGTGATGTACCATTTAGTATCCTAATTTTGGCATTGTATTTTGCACTTTAAATCTATCTTTAGTACGTGATAACTATTGGATCACTGACATCTCTTCAGCATTAGATTGTGCTCTGCAGATATGTCTCTCACCCATGTGTTACCGGGGCCCGAAAGGAGAGCAAAAAATAGTAACACTGTACCCTACCAGGCATGTCGTAAAAAGCAACTAAGGAGGGTTGGACATGGGGCTGGTTACCCCATCCCGTAAAAAACTTTTTACCACAAAAACTTCAACAAACATGGACAAGTCAAATAAAGAATATAAATCAACTCAGCCGCCCAAAACAGAAGAAGGTCCTCTGGAAAGGAGGCGCATGAAGCAACCTAGAGAAAGCCGAAAGACTTCTGGGTTGCTGACTATGATGAGGAAAACATGGAAAGAACAGAATGCGGATGGCACAGAACAGGAAGACTTGGCATGTGTTTGTTGAAGGCCTATGCTCCTTGTGGAGCTAAAGGGTATTTGTTACTGTGTAAATTTCTTCTGTTACTTGGTGATTGTTTCTTTTGGGCTGTCACTTCTGTTAAATGTAGATTGTGCTGCAAGCTGCTACTGTTGTTGTTATTAATGTCTGGCTTACAGCAGTGGCCGACAGTTGTATAACATATATTGGATGAATGTCATGGGTTCAATAAATGTGTATGTCTCTGGTACCACCCACACAACAGTAACGTAGGTCAGGAATAGACCAACGGGTAAGACGAGTTCGTATCCAACTCATACACAGTTTATTTATCACAGTAACATAGACATCACAGGTAGTACATTGTCACAGGTTACTACAGCGTACAAAATCCATGGCAAATAGGTTGCAGAAAATTAGCAACTCATCACAAATCATATCTTTCAGGAAAATTGGTTACAGTACACTGTCACAAGTGATAATGGTAAACATGTAGTAATCCATGGCAGTAGGTTGCAGGAAAATAGCAACTCATCACAAATCATATCTTTCAGGAAAATTGGTTACAGTACACTGTCACAAGGGATAATGGTAAACATGTAGTAATCCATGGCATTTGAATACAATCTTGAAAAAACTCTTCTCTTCAATAACATACTCTGGTCACACTAGCGAGACAAACAACCATCTCAAAACCCTGCCAGATACTTAATGACTGAGATTATAGTTTCTCAGTAAAGTCGCTCATGCGCAAACTAACTGCTTGACATGTGAGCTCAGCTCATCCATCTCTTCCCCCCTACTACTAAGAACATTAGAAGGAGTTTCTTTATTTTTTTTAAAAACTAACACAGACTCAGTTGAGCTATGTTCCAAAATAATCGTACACAAAGTACCCAAATAAAAAATCTATCTCATGACTTTAAACGTGCTTACTAACCAAAAATCAGCCCCGTACATAATAATCCCTAACACTTAACCCCCCCTCAGAATCATGACTTAACAGTATTGATTGATTGATATGTCTCTGTACATGACCATTTGTGTCTCTGTGTCTTCCAGTTGCTCACCTGAACTTGGGAATATTGACGGCCCAGATGGGGGACATAGAGCAGGCAAAGAAGGTAAGCAGGTGATATTCAGTCAAGAAAGTTTTATGAGACTACAGGAGGTCTGTAACCCTTTATCAGAAATCATCAGGGACAGCTTTGTTTTGGAAACAGGATTTTTTAATGTTTTGCCAAATATGTTCAAAAAGTCGCCCTAAATAGCCCAAGTCATCCAATCTGCATTAAAATGGTCCAAATTCACACAAATTAGTCAAAAAATATAAAGAAGATTGTGATTGAAAAGTAGTCCAAAATCGGCCAAAGAAATTGTTGATGTTCAGAATAATTTTTTTTCATGTGTTAAAGATAAAAGGTTATAGGCCTGTACTAGTATATTTGGTTTAACCACAAGGCAGCCTTGTTCTGGAGTTCCCAGGGTAAGAGAGATAGAGGGTTCACAAAATACACATGGAGAAGAGACCTGGAGACAGACATGAAGAGGATGAAAAAGATATGGAAAGACCTTTAATAGATGGCACAGGACAGGAAGGCTTATGGATGTGAAGGCTTATGGATGTGAAGGCTTATGGATGTGAAGGGTGATGGATGTGAAGGGTGATGGATGTGAAGGGTGATGATGATGAGAATGAAGATTGAAATTACCAGTTTGGAAGTTTGTGTTGTAATGAAGACATTAGTAACTGAGCAGACGACCAGCATTGTAAGTGCCATTACTATTACATACGACAATATATTTTGCTGTTTTTAATGGTAAAATTAATATGAACAGTATTGTCTGCAGATATAATTAAATATGGCAACAATTTTAAAAAGGTAATGACTTACAGGTGAGAATCTGTAAAAAAAACGGTTTTGTTTGTCACTACAAATTTAATTTTTAGAAGATTGGCCTTGTCATGCCATGTTCAACCTAGCAGTAAGGTCCATCAGTTATATTAAGTCACATGTCCAGATGGCCTCATCATGCCATGTTCAACCTAGCAGTAAGGTCCATCAGTTATATTATGTCACATGTCCAAATGTAAAAGACCTTGTCCTCATCATTTTTCTTGTCACTCCTGATGGAGCATGGAGATGCCACTACAGCTGGGTTCCTTATAGAAAGCTGACACCAAAACATTCTCGGACTCTTGCAGTGATGGTGCCAGTAGTCATTATTTGACATGATGATGTTGCTAGCTCCAAGCACAGCCTCATATTAGTTGGCTTTTACAACATGCCTGAGAAAACAGTAGGCCTGTTATTTCTTTCTCTGCTCAGAGACCTGTGGGATATGTACGAGGGGCGGTCGAAAAGTTTTGCACTTTAGTATGAAGGAGTCAAGGCACGTACCTGGAAATTGGTGTGAACTTTAGTCCTTCTCTATGTATTCACCCCTCAAGGCAATGCACTTCTCCCATCTCTTCTTCACCTTCCTGATGCCCTGATTGTAGAACACCCCCGTCTGGGCCCGGAACCAGGTCTCCAGTTCAGTAATCAAGTCCTGGTCATTAGAAAAACGACGTCCACGAAGCGGATTCTTCATGTTTGGAAACAGGAAGAAGTCACTCGGTGCCAAGTCCGGTGAGAATGCTGGATGGGGCATGATTTAATATCCGCACTGCTGGTCAAGGACGATGGTGCCATGAGCTGCATGAGCCGGCGCATTGTCCTGAAGCAGACGATCGCCTCTGGACAGCATCCCGCGTCTTTTGCGCTTCATTTCTTCTCGTAACTTCTGGAGAAGGCTTTGGTAGTACGTGGAGTTGATAGTACGGCCACGAGGAAGATAGTCGGTGAGTATTACCCCGCGGCAGTCCCAAAAGACGGTGAGCATGACTTTTCCCGCAGAGGGTACCGTCTTTGCCTTCTTTGGTGGTGGCAAACAGGAATGTTTCCATTGTTTGCTCTGGTTTTTAGTCTCGGGGTCATAGAAATGCACCCAACATTCGTCCACAGTAACCAGTCTACGAAAAAAAATCATCTTCGTCAGCATTGCAAATGTCCAACATCTGTGCGGATGTTTCGGCTCGATGCTCCTTTTGTCCATGACACCGCTTCGTACACAACTGAACCAGTTTCCCGCCAATTTCTCTTTCACACGGCACCCCGCTCGCGCCATGTACGCGCGGGAAATGTAAACCAATAGTGTGTCTTTACAATGATACACAGCAATCCCGCCTGTCTTAACGCTTTCTTAGTAAAGTGCAAAACTTTTCGACCGCCCCTCGTACAGGACAAAAGACCTTGTGGTCTGGAGACGAGTATTTTCTTGTGTCTAATCTGTCTGCACATAGAACTATGGAATGTGTACAGGACAAAAGACCTTATGGTCTGGGTACAATGAGAATTTTCTTGCTACATCTAATTTGTCTGCTCATTTTTATTCTGTTAATAAACTCATTACTTTGTACCCTTGTAAATTTATTTAGTTGTATACTTGGACTGCCTTACTCCTTCACTATTTCTTTGCTAAAGATATTTTGTTTTTAACTGAAGGATTTTACCTGATGTGTATTAAGTCACTATCAGTTTTCTCCCATAATTTATAAATCAAGTTGAAGCGATTAAATACATCCTGTTCTAATGCATTTATTTCATCTGATTCATATTTTTTGTTCCCAATAAACTAATTATAATATATATAATAAACACTGACTTCTCACTGATTTCTGTTCTGTCCTCCACTGATTTCTCCTCACTAATATCTATTCTGTAAATTCACTCTAGCTGTCCCACGTTTACAGCTTTTTTTGCTGTCTTCTTCATTGTGTGGATCATGTATCCAACGTATGTTCCTGTGTTGTCTGTGTACACAGATCTACAGTCATTGTGTGGATCGTGTATCCAACGTATGTTCCTGTGTTGTCTGTGTACACAGATCTACAGTCATTGTGTGGATCGTGTATCCAACTTATGTTCATGTGTTGTCTGTGTACACAGATCTACAGTCATTGTGTGGATCGTGTATCCAATTTATGCTCGTATGTTGTCTATGTACACAGATCTACAGTCACTGTGCTGATCTGGACACTTCAGGGTTGAAGGACCCCAGACTGCATGATGGAACCAAAATATCATGTCTGTTCAACCATGGCAGACTACTCATGGATGAAGATAAGCTACAGGTAAGATAATATCTACTTATTGATGGAGATTAACTACAGGTAAGATAATATCTACTTATTGATGGAGATTAACTACAGGTAAGATAATATCTACTTATGGACACAGATTAGCTACAGGTAAGATTATATCTACTTATGGACACAGATTAGCTACAGGTAAGATTATATCTACTTATGGACACAGATTAGCTACAGGTAAGATTATATCTACTTGTGGATGAAGATACACTCAAGATAGTCTATAGCAGATACTGCCGTAGGAAAGTGAAGTGTTAGCAACTTTATTATACTAAGTCCAGCTTTATGATGTGCAGTTCTTTGCTGCCTTTGCCTTCCCTAACTCAAGAGCAGTCAGGTGCCCATTTACAGCTTGGTAGACTGGAGCAGATCACTACCAGGTATTGAACATGGTGACTTTGCTGAAAGAAGCAATCACTCTAACCACTCAGCCAATCAGATGCTTATGGACAGAGATAAGCCACAGGTAAGATAATATTTACTTACAGGTGATATTAAACTGCAGATAACATAACGTACACTTATGGATAGAGATAATTCACAGGTAAGATACTTACAGGTGATATTAAACTGCAGATAACACAACATACACTTATGCATGAAGATAATATATTCACAGAGATGGTGACAAACTGTAGGTAATTTAATATGTTCTCATGGTTGACAATAAGTGGCAGGTAAGATAATATAATGCACAAATAGTTGTTCTAAAGATCTGAGGAGACAAAGAAAGATAAGAACTATTGCTCCCTTCAGCATTCTGTGTGACCGTATGGCCTACTACGTCGCCTTTAGCACCTGTAGTGCTACCACTCATTAGAATAATAGCAAAAGCACTTTAGCAAGACTAATTCACTAAGTACTTGAGCAAGACTAGTCAGTAAAATAAACACTAGTCACAAACCCATGACATCATCAATCATGGTGTACATGAACCCATGATGTCATCAAATCTTATGTGGAACCCATACAAGTTAGACCAGAAGACATTTAGAATAGAGATAACTTAGAACAATGGTTGGTCAATATTACTTAGTTACAGACATTTTAGACTAGAGACCGTATAGTTAGTTAGCTTAAAGATTATCTTAACAGTCAGTTAGACCCCAAGACGAATCATAAGATAGTTTCCGGTCTACCATCCAATTAGAAATAATAACATCTGACCAGCTTAGCACTGAATGAGTATAAAGACTGATGTATCCCATCTTCCAGCGACTAAGAGTGTTATAAACCACTTGCACATAAGGTGTTATAAAACCTTAAGGCGCGGAGCAACCGTGGCGCATCCCCTTGAGTTTATAACGAAAGCTTTTGATTCCCACGTTTGGAACAAGATATTATTTCTATATTTCAAGACTCTCCTACCTACCAGGGAGCTCAGCGACCCAGCGCTGCACCCTGCTATGTTTTTATTGTAGTCCCTCAACTCATCTAGTAGATACTATAAAGTAAGTACCGGTTTCAAATCGAATCAAACTTTATTTTAGAATAGATTCCACAGATGTTTGCTGGAGATGTGTAACTCCAATTCCAGCTTGGAGATATGCCACCAACGTCTATAGTAAATAAACTTTCGTCGTAAAACTTTGGACTTATCGTATGCTCTGCATCTTGGAAAATTACTTTGAATATAGTTGCTGAGTTACATTTGTATTATACTATCGATCATGATACCTTCCAACCTCAAAGTTTACGAGTCATCCAAAACTACTTGGGTTATTTAGTCTTCCGAAATTAACATCTCTGGTGGTTAACCAGTAAAACAGCAGAAGAATTCCTCACATATAAAGTAATACGGTTGTGTCCCTTTGACACATCAAGGGATACAACTATAATTGACTGCATCTTCATACCTGTCAACCTGTACGAATTTTTCGTGCAATGTACGTTTTTTTAATACTTTTAGCAGACTCGAGGTACTGATTCTCTTTCTCCTCAACTCCCCCCCCCCCCCCAAAAAAAAAAAAAATTTTAATAAAAAAAAGATTGTAAAAATATTTTCCAACCCAAGTTTTTTATTATTTTAAATCAGAAAATATTTTCTAGCCCAGGTTTTTTTTTTAACACTTTTTTTTTTTTTTAATTCTGGGAATCTTAGTGCCTGTTTTTAAACTGAGGTCTCTCCCAGCAACCAATCAAATCCTTTTATACCCAACAATTCGGCAAAAACTTTGAATTCGGCCTCAAACACTTTCGGTTTTCAGCGTGACATGACGTATTTTTAAAGTTACATGTTATCAGCCACGCTTGCCAAGAGACTTTGATGCCATTTTGTTTAAAAAAGCTAAGTACTTATAACTTGGTTAAATATTGCTGTTGTTTTGCTTTGTTGCAATTTAATCGCTGTCTTAATCTTTCCAGTTATATCTTGCCCTTCAGTATATTTCCGATAAATTAATATCATAATATTCTGTGTAGGCCCTACGTAACTAGAAAAAAAAAGTTTGCGTTGAGTAGGCCTACTTTATTTCAGCGGTCGAGATTCACTGCTTTATTTTTTAATAAAGTGGCGATCTATTATCACTGGTCTAGGCTACCAACTTTTAAATAATAATTTGGTAAATTTTTGGTAGTACGCTTTGTCTTCCTAGATTTGATATTCTGTTCATCATTTGGTTAATTTTTTATTTTTTGCTGTTAGCTGTTTGCTTTGCTTCGTTGTATTTTATTTTTGCCATTCTCTTAATCTTTCCAGTTATATTTTGACCATTTAAATATTTCTAATAAATTAATATCATAAAATTCTGTGTAGGCCCTACAATCGTAGAAAAAAAAAGTTTGTTTGCGTTGAGTAGGCCTACTTTATTCCAGCGGTCGAGATTCGCTGCTTTATTTTTTTTTTAAAGTGGCAATCTATTATCACTGGTCTAGGCTACCAACTCTTAAATAATAATTTTGTAAGTTTTTGGAGGTACGTTTTTTCTTTCTAGATTTGATATTCTGTTCATAATTTGGTTAATGTTTTATTTTTTGCTGTTAGCTGTTTGCTTTGCTCCGTTTTTTTTGTTGTTGTCATTCTCTTAATCTTTCCAGTTATATTTTGATCGTTTAAATATTTCCAATAAATTAATGTCATGATATTCTGTGTCGGCCCTACATAACTAGAAAAAAAGTTTGTTTGCTTAAACTTCGCTGCTTTATTTTGCAATTAAAAAATCCACAGACTGCAGGAGGTCCATGAATGCAGACACACTCACTTCTTTTTTACAGTGTAAGATTAACATTGATACATGCTGTGCAGACTTTAAGCCCACAAATGCAATTCTGCAAAGTGCTAAAAGTGCATGTGTTGATTATAATACAAAACACTGTACATCGAAAGAATAGTGTACATCATGATCACTAAGTATTTTATATGTAAAGAACAGCATGAGACTATTAGCATGTTTTATATCACACTAATTCAAATGCTAATAGATTTGTATATGTCAGTTCTCGTTTTAAAACTGTATTGTGTATACATTTTTATTATTTTATGTGCGTAAGGATTTTTGGGTGTTTGTAAGGATTTTTTTGGTCCGGCGTACAGGTATTTGTCTCAGGAGGTTGACAGGTATGCTTTCTACACTTAAATTTTTAAAACGCACTGACAAAGCCTTTCCACTTTTTGACATTTTGTTTAGTGCTACCTTATTACACATAACGTCTACTTGGTCTAATAACCGGTCTACACCCTGTCACATCTGTTAGAGGCGACTAATATACAATTTTGTCTGGGGCTGACAACCTCGTCATATAGGGGCTCGCAACCTCATCATATAGGGGCTGACAACCTCATCATATAAAACAAATTGCTACAGACCTGCTACTGCAGTAGCACATTCCTGCAAGAGAACAAATGCGCCATAAGGAGCACAATGGGAAATTATTGATGAAGCATCTCTCTGTTCACAGTATTTTTTATCTGTACACATCGTCTATGACCCAGACATCAAAACAGAGTATAAACACAGAGGATGGAAAAGATTGTTAGTGTGCCACAGTCTCCAGAAAAAAAAACATTTGTCTAAAACACACGAGAAGAAGTTCATGGCATATGAACTGAGATTCCTGGGAAGAGTTGCTAGTGTCAGAATAAGAGATACAAGTAACAATAAAAAGTTGCTAGTGTCAGAATAAGAGATACAAGTAACAACAACAAAAAGTTGCTAATGTCAGAATAAGAGATACAAGTAACAACAACAAAAAGTTGCTAATGTCAGAATAAGAGATACAAGTAACAACAACAAAAAGTTGCTAGTGTCAGAATAAGAGATACAAGTAACAACAACAAAAAGTTGCTAATGTCAGAATAAGAGATACAAGTAACAACAACAAAAAGTTGCTAATGTCAGAATAAGAGATACAAGTAACAACAACAAAAAGTTGCTAATGTCAGAATAAGAGATACAAGTAACAACAACAAAAAGTTGCTAATGTCAGAATAAGAGGTACAAGTAACAACAACAAAAAGTTGCTAATGTCAGAATAAGAGATACAAGTAACAACAACAAAAAGTTGCTAATGTCAGAATAAGAGATACAAGTAACAACAACAAAAAGTTGCTAATGTCAGAATAAGAGATACAAGTAACAACAACAAAAAGTTGCTAGTGTCAGAATAAGAGATACAAGTAACAACAACAAAAAGTTGCTAATGTCAGAATAAGAGATACAAGTAACAACAACAAAAAGTTGCTAGTGTCAGAATAAGAGATACAAGTAACAACAACAAAAAGTTGCTAATGTCAGAATAAGAGATACAAGTAACAACAACAAAAAGTTGCTAGTGTCAGAATAAGAGATACAAGTAACAACAACAAAAAGTTGCTAATGTCAGAATAAGAGATACAAGTAACAACAACAACAAAAAGTTGCTAATGTCAGAATAAGAGATACAAGTAACAACAACAAAAAGTTGCTAATGTCAGAATAAGAGATACAAGTAACAACAACAAAAAGTTGCTAATGTCAGAATAAGAGATACAAGTAACAACAACAAAAAGTTGCTAATGTCAGAATAAGAGATACAAGTAACAACAACAAAAAGTTGCTAATGTCAGAATAAGAGATACAAGTAACAACAACAAAAAAGTTGCTAATGTCAGAATAAGAGATACAAGTAACAACAACAAAAAGTTGCTAATGTCAGAATAAGAGATACAAGTAACAACAAAAAGTTGCTAGTGTCAGAATAAGAGATACAAGTAACAACAACAAAAAGTTGCTAATGTCAGAATAAGAGATACAAGTAACAACAACAAAAAGTTGCTAATGTCAGAATAAGAGATACAAGTAACAACAACAAAAAGTTGCTAATGTCAGAATAAGAGATACAAGTAACAACAACAAAAAGTTGCTAATGTCAGAATAAGAGAACAACAACAAAAAGTTGCTAATGTCAGAATAAGAGATACAAGTAACAACAACAAAAAGTTGCTAGTGTCAGAATAAGAGATACAAGTAACAACAAAAAGTTGCTAATGTCAGAATAAGAGATACAAGTAACAACAACAAAAAGTTGCTAATGTCAGAATAAGAGATACAAGTAACAACAACAAAAAGTTGCTAATGTCAGAATAAGAGGTACAAGTAACAACAACAAAAAGTTGCTAATGTCAGAATAAGAGATACAAGTAACAACAACAAAAAGTTGCTAATGTCAGAATAAGAGGTACAAGTAACAACAACAAAAAGTTGCTAGTGTCAGAATAAGAGATACAAGTAACAACAACAAAAAGTTGCTAGTGTCAGAATAAGAGATACAAGTAACAACAAAAAGTTGCTAATGTCAGAATAAGAGATACAAGTAACAACAACAAAAAGTTGCTAATGTCAGAATAAGAGATACAAGTAACAACAACAAAAAGTTGCTAATGTCAGAATAAGAGATACAAGTAACAACAACAAAAAGTTGCTAATGTCAGAATAAGAGATACAAGTAACAACAACAAAAAGTTGCTAATGTCAGAATAAGAGATACAAGTAACAACAACAAAAAGTTGCTAATGTCAGAATAAGAGATACAAGTAACAACAACAAAAAGTTGCTAGTGTCAGAATAAGAGATACAAGTAACAACAACAAAAAGTTGCTAATGTCAGAATAAGAGATACAAGTAACAACAAAAAGTTGCTAATGTCAGAATAAGAGATACAAGTAACAACAAAAAGTTGCTAATGTCAGAATAAGAGATACAAGTAACAACAACAAAAAGTTGCTAATGTCAGAATAAGAGATACAAGTAACAACAACAAAAAGTTGCTAATGTCAGAATAAGAGATACAAGTAACAACAACAAAAAGTTGCTAATGTCAGAATAAGAGATACAAGTAACAACAAAAAGTTGCTAATGTCAGAATAAGAGATACAAGTAACAACAACAAAAAGTTGCTAATGTCAGAATAAGAGATACAAGTAACAACAAAAAGTTGCTAATGTCAGAATAAGAGATACAAGTAACAACAACAAAAAGTTGCTAATGTCAGAATAAGAGATACAAGTAACAACAAAAAGTTGCTAGTGTCAGAATAAGAGATACAAGTAACAACAACAAAAAGTTGCTAATGTCAGAATAAGAGATACAAGTAACAACAACAAAAAGTTGCTAATGTCAGAATAAGAGATACAAGTAACAACAACAAAAAGTTGCTAATGTCAGAATAAGAGATACAAGTAACAACAAAAAGTTGCTAATGTCAGAATAAGAGATACAAGTAACAACAACAAAAAGTTGCTAATGTCAGAATAAGAGATACAAGTAACAACAACAAAAAGTTGCTAATGTCAGAATAAGAGATACAAGTAACAACAACAAAAAGTTGCTAATGTCAGAATAAGAGATACAAGTAACAACAACAAAAAGTTGCTAATGTCAGAATAAGAGATACAAGTAACAACAACAAAAAGTTGCTAATGTCAGAATAAGAGATACAAGTAACAACAACAAAAAGTTGCTAATGTCAGAATAAGAGATACAAGTAGCAACAAAAATTTGCTAATGTCAGAATAAGAGATACAAGTAACAACAACAAAAAGTTGCTAATGTCAGAATAAGAGATACAAGTAACAACAAAAAGTTGCTAATGTCAGAATAAGAGATACAAGTAACAACAACAAAAAGTTGCTAATGTCAGAATAAGAGATACAAGTAACAACAACAAAAAGTTGCTAATGTCAGAATAAGAGATACAAGTAACAACAACAAAAAGTTGCTAATGTCAGAATAAGAGATACAAGTAACAACAACAAAAAGTTGCTAATGTCAGAATAAGAGATACAAGTAACAACAACAAAAAGTTGCTAATGTCAGAATAAGAGATACAAGTAACAACAAAAAGTTGCTAATGTCAGAATAAGAGATACAAGTAACAACAACAAAAAGTTGCTAATGTCAGAATAAGAGATACAAGTAACAACAACAAAAAGTTGCTAATGTCAGAATAAGAGATACAAGTAACAACAACAAAAAGTTGCTAATGTCAGAATAAGAGATACAAGTAACAACAACAAAAAGTTGCTAATGTCAGAATAAGAGATACAAGTAACAACAACAAAAAGTTGCTAATGTCAGAATAAGAGATACAAGTAACAACAAAAAGTTGCTAATGTCAGAATAAGAGATACAAGTAACAACAACAAAAAGTTGCTAATGTCAGAATAAGAGATACAAGTAACAACAACAAAAAAGTTGCTAGTGTCAGAATAATAGATACAAGTAACAACAAAAAGTTGGTAGTGTCAGAATAAGATATACAAGTAACAACAAAAAATTTCTAGTTTCAGAATAATAAATACACGTAACAACAAAAAGTTGCTAGTGTCAGAATAAGAGATACAAGTAACAACAACAAAAAGTTGCTAGTGTCAGAATAAGAGATACAAGTAACAACAACAAAAAGTTGCTAATGTCAGAATAAGAGGTACAAGTAACAACAACAAAAAGTTGCTAATGTCAGAATAAGAGATACAAGTAACAACAAAAAGTTGCTAATGTCAGAATAAGAGATACAAGTAACAACAAAAAGTTGCTAATGTCAGAATAAGAGATACAAGTAACAACAAAAAGTTGCTAATGTCAGAATAAGAGATACAAGTAACAACAACAAAAAGTTGCTAATGTCAGAATAAGAGATACAAGTAACAACAAAAAGTTGCTAATGTCAGAATAAGAGATACAAGTAACAACAAAAAGTTGCTAATGTCAGAATAAGAGATACAAGTAACAACAAAAAGTTGCTAATGTCAGAATAAGAGATACAAGTAACAACAAAAAGTTGCTAATGTCAGAATAAGAGATACAAGTAACACAACAAAAAGTTGCTAATGTCACAATAAGAGGTACAAGTAACAACAACAAAAAGTTGCTAGTGTCAGAATAAGAGTAACAACAAAAATACAAGTAACAACAAAAAGTTGCTAATGTCAGAATAAGAGATACAAGTAGGTACAAGTAACAACAAAAAGTTGCTAATGTCAGAATAAGAGATACAAGTAACAACAACAAAAAGTTGCTAATGTCAGAATAAGAGATACAAGTAACAACAACAAAAAGTTGCTAATGTCAGAATAAGAGATACAAGTAACAACAACAAAAAGTTGCTAATGTCAGAATAAGAGATACAAGTAACAACAACAAAAAGTTGCTAATGTCAGAATAAGAGATACAAGTAACAACAACAAAAAGTTGCTAATGTCAGAATAAGAGATACAAGTAACAACAACAAAAAGTTGCTAATGTCAGAATAAGAAGTACAAGTAACAACAACAAAAAGTTGCTAATGTCAGAATAAGAGATACAAGTAACAACAACAAAAAGTTGCTTTGCTATATGTCAGTTGAATAAGAGATACAAGTAACAACAACAAAAAGTTGCTAATGTCAGAATAAGAGATACAAGTAACAACAACAAAAAGTTGCTAATGTCAGAATAAGAGATACAAGTAACAACAATAAAAAGTTGCTAGTGTCAGTTAAGAGATACAAGTAACAACAAAAAGTTGCTAATGTCAGAATAAGAGATACAAGTAACAACAACAAAAAGTTGCTAATGTCAGAATAAGAGATACAAGTAACAACAACAAAAAGTTGCTAATGTCAGAATAAGAGATACAAGTAACAACAACAAAAAGTTGCTAATGTCAGAATAAGAGATACAAGTAACAACAACAAAAAGTTGCTAATGTCAGAATAAGAGATACAAGTAACAACAACAAAAAGTTGCTAATGTCAGAATAAGAGATACAAGTAACAACAACAAAAAAAAGTTGCTAATGTCAGAATAAGAGATACAAGTAACAACAAAAAGTTGCTAATGTCAGAATAAGAGATACAAGTAACAACAACAAAAAGTTGCTAATGTCAGAATAAGAGATACAAGTAACAACAACAAAAAGTTGCTAATGTCAGAATAAGAGATACAAGTAACAACAACAAAAAGTTGCTAATGTCAGAATAAGAGATACAAGTAACAACAAAAAGTTGCTAATGTCAGAATAAGAGATACAAGTAACAACAACAAAAAGTTGCTAATGTCAGAATAAGAGATACAAGTAACAACAACAAAAAGTTGCTAATGTCAGAATAAGAGATACAAGTAACAACAACAAAAAGTTGCTAATGTCAGAATAAGAGATACAAGTAACAACAAAAAGTTGCTAATGTCAGAATAAGAGATACAAGTAACAACAAAAAGTTGCTAATGTCAGAATAAGAGATACAAGTAACAACAACAAAAAGTTGCTAATGTCAGAATAAGAGATACAAGTAACAACAACAAAAAGTTGCTAATGTCAGAATAAGAGATACAAGTAACAACAACAAAAAGTTGCTAATGTCAGAATAAGAGATACAAGTAACAACAAAAAGTTGCTAATGTCAGAATAAGAGATACAAGTAACAACAAAAAGTTGCTAATGTCAGAATAAGAGATACAAGTAACAACAAAAAGTTGCTAATGTCAGAATAAGAGATACAAGTAACAACAAAAAGTTGCTAATGTCAGAATAAGAGATACAAGTAACAACAACAAAAAGTTGCTAATGTCAGAATAAGAGATACAAGTAACAACAACAAAAAGTTGCTAATGTCAGAATAAGAGGTACAAGTAACAACAACAAAAAGTTGCTAATGTCAGAATAAGAGATACAAGTAACAACAACAAAAAGTTGCTAATGTCAGAATAAGAGATACAAGTAACAACAACAAAAAGTTGCTAATGTCAGAATAAGAGATACAAGTAACAACAACAAAAAGTTGCTAATGTCAGAATAAGAGATACAAGTAACAACAACAAAAAGTTGCTAGTGTCAGAATAAGAGATACAAGTAACAACAAAAAGTTGCTAATGTCAGAATAAGAGATACAAGTAACAACAACAAAAAGTTGCTAATGTCAGAATAAGAGATACAAGTAACAACAACAAAAAGTTGCTAATGTCAGAATAAGAGGTACAAGTAACAACAACAAAAATTTGCTAATGTCAGAATAAGAGATACAAGTAACAACAACAAAAAGTTGCTAATGTCAGAATAAGAGATACAAGTAACAACAACAAAAAAGTTGCTAATGTCAGAATAAGAGATACAAGTAACAACAACAAAAAGTTGCTAATGTCAGAATAAGAGATACAAGTAACAACAAAAAGTTGCTAATGTCAGAATAAGAGATACAAGTAACAACAACAAAAAGTTGCTAATGTCAGAATAAGAGATACAAGTAACAACAACAAAAAGTTGCTAATGTCAGAATAAGAGATACAAGTAACAACAAAAAGTTGCTAGTGTCAGAATAAGAGATACAAGTAACAACAACAAAAAGTTGCTAGTGTCAGAATAAGAGATACAAGTAACAACAAAAAGTTGCTAGTGTCAGAATAAGAGATACAAGTAACAACAACAAAAAGTTGCTAATGTCAGAATAAGAGATACAAGTAACAACAACAAAAAGTTGCTAATGTCAGAATAAGAGATACAAGTAACAACAAAAAGTTGCTAGTGTCAGAATAAGAGATACAAGTAACAACAACAAAAAGTTGCTAATGTCAGAATAAGAGGTACAAGTAACAACAACAAAAAGTTGCTAATGTCAGAATAAGAGATACAAGTAACAACAACAAAAAGTTGCTAGTGTCAGAATAAGAGGTACAAGTAACAACAAAAAGTTGCTAATGTCAGAATAAGAGGTACAAGTAACAACAACAAAAAGTTGCTAGTGTCAGAATAAGAGATACAAGTAACAACAACAAAAAGTTGCTAATGTCAGAATAAGAGATACAAGTAACAACAAAAAGTTGCTAATGTCAGAATAAGAGATACAAGTAACAACAACAAAAAGTTGCTAATGTCAGAATAAGAGGTACAAGTAACAACAAAAAGTTGCTAGTGTCAGAATAAGAGATACAAGTAACAACAACAAAAAGTTGCTAGTGTCAGAATAAGAGATACAAGTAACAACAACAAAAAGTTGCTAATGTCAGAATAAGAGATACAAGTAACAACAAAAAGTTGCTAGTGTCAGAATAGATGTAACAACAACAAAAAGTTGCTAATGTCAGAATAAGAGATACAAGTAACAACAAAAAGTTGCTAATGTCAGAATAAGAGGTACAAGTAACAACAACAAAAAGTTGCTAATGTCAGAATAAGAGATACAAGTAACAACAACAAAAAGTTGCTAATGTCAGAATAAGAGATACAAGTAACAACAAAAAGTTGCTAGTGTCAGAATAAGAGATACAAGTAACAACAACAAAAAGTTGCTAATGTCAGAATAAGAGGTACAAGTAACAACAACAAAAAGTTGCTAATGTCAGAATAAGAGATACAAGTAACAACAACAAAAAGTTGCTAGTGTCAGAATAAGAGATACAAGTAACAACAACAAAAAGTTGCTAATGTCAGAATAAGAGGTACAAGTAACAACAACAAAAAGTTGCTAGTGTCAGAATAAGAGATACAAGTAACAACAACAAAAAGTTGCTAGTGTCAGAATAAGAGATACAAGTAACAACAACAAAAAGTTGCTAATGTCAGAATAAGAGATACAAGTAACAACAACAAAAAGTTGCTAATGTCAGAATAAGAGATACAAGTAACAACAACAAAAAGTTGCTAATGTCAGAATAAGAGATACAAGTAACAACAACAAAAAGTTGCTAATGTCAGAATAAGAGATACAAGTAACAACAAAAAGTTGCTAGTGTCAGAATAAGAGATACAAGTAACAACAACAAAAAGTTGCTAATGTCAGAATAAGAGGTACAAGTAACAACAACAAAAAGTTGCTAATGTCAGAATAAGAGATACAAGTAACAACAACAAAAAGTTGCTAGTGTCAGAATAAGAGGTACAAGTAACAACAAAAAGTTGCTAATGTCAGAATAAGAGGTACAAGTAACAACAACAAAAAGTTGCTAGTGTCAGAATAAGAGATACAAGTAACAACAAAAAGTTGCTAATGTCAGAATAAGAGGTACAAGTAACAACAACAAAAAGTTGCTAATGTCAGAATAAGAGATACAAGTAACAACAACAAAAAGTTGCTAATGTCAGAATAAGAGATACAAGTAACAACAAAAAGTTGCTAATGTCAGAATAAGAGATACAAGTAACAACAACAAAAAGTTGCTAGTGTCAGAATAAGAGATACAAGTAACAACAAAAAGTTGCTAGTGTCAGAATAAGAGATACAAGTAACAACAAAAAGTTGCTAATGTCAGAATAAGAGATACAAGTAACAACAAAAAGTTGCTAATGTCAGAATAAGAGATACAAGTAACAACAAAAAGTATCTAATGTCAGAATAAGAGATACAAGTAACAACAACAAAAAGTTGCTAATGTCAGAATAAGAGATACAAGTAACAACAACAAAAAGTTGCTAATGTCAGAATAAGAGATACAAGTAACAACAAAAAGTTGCTAATGTCAGAATAAGAGATACAAGTAACAACAAAAAGTTGCTAATGTCAGAATAAGAGATACAAGTAACAACAAAAAGTTGCTAGTGTCAGAATAAGAGATACAAGTAACAACAACAAAAAGTTGCTAATGTCAGAATAAGAGGTACAAGTAACAACAACAAAAAGTTGCTAATGTCAGAATAAGAGATACAAGTAACAACAACAAAAAGTTGCTAGTGTCAGAATAAGAGATACAAGTAACAACAAAAAGTTGCTAGTGTCAGAATAAGAGATACAAGTAACAACAACAAAAAGTTGCTAATGTCAGAATAAGAGGTACAAGTAACAACAAAAAGTTGCTAATGTCAGAATAAGAGGTACAAGTAACAACAAAAAGTTGCTAATGTCAGAATAAGAGATACAAGTAACAACAACAAAAAGTTGCTAATGTCAGAATAAGAGGTACAAGTAACAACAAAAAGTTGCTAATGTCAGAATAAGAGATACAAGTAACAACAACAAAAAGTTGCTAGTGTCAGAATAAGAGATACAAGTAACAACAACAAAAAGTTGCTAATGTCAGAATAAGAGATACAAGTAACAACAACAAAAAGTTGCTAATGTCAGAATAAGAGATACAAGTAACAACAACAAAAAGTTGCTAATGTCAGAATAAGAGATACAAGTAACAACAACAAAAAGTTGCTAATGTCAGAATAAGAGATACAAGTAACAACAACAAAAAGTTGCTAGTGTCAGAATAAGAGATACAAGTAACAACAAAAAGTTGCTAATGTCAGAATAAGAGGTACAAGTAACAACAACAAAAAGTTGCTAATGTCAGAATAAGAGATACAAGTAACAACAACAAAAAGTTGCTAGTGTCAGAATAAGAGATACAAGTAACAACAACAAAAAGTTGCTAGTGTCAGAATAAGAGGTACAAGTAACAACAACAAAAAGTTGCTAATGTCAGAATAAGAGGTACAAGTAACAACAACAAAAAGTTGCTAATGTCAGAATAAGAGATACAAGTAACAACAACAAAAAGTTGCTAATGTCAGAATAAGAGATACAAGTAACAACAAAAAGTTGCTAATGTCAGAATAAGAGATACAAGTAACAACAAAAAGTTGCTAATGTCAGAATAAGAGATACAAGTAACAACAACAAAAAGTTGCTAGTGTCAGAATAAGAGGTACAAGTAACAACAACAAAAAGTTGCTAATGTCAGAATAAGAGATACAAGTAACAACAAAAAGTTGCTAATGTCAGAATAAGAGATACAAGTAACAACAACAAAAAGTTGCTAATGTCAGAATAAGAGATACAAGTAACAACAACAAAAAGTTGCTAATGTCAGAATAAGAGATACAAGTAACAACAACAAAAAGTTGCTAATGTCAGAATAAGAGGTACAAGTAACAACAACAAAAAGTTGCTAATGTCAGAATAAGAGATACAAGTAACAACAACAAAAAGTTGCTAGTGTCAGAATAAGAGATACAAGTAACAACAAAAAGTTGCTAGTGTCAGAATAAGAGATACAAGTAACAACAACAAAAAGTTGCTAATGTCAGAATAAGAGGTACAAGTAACAACAACAAAAAGTTGCTAATGTCAGAATAAGAGATACAAGTAACAACAAAAAGTTGCTAATGTCAGAATAAGAGGTACAAGTAACAACAACAAAAAGTTGCTAATGTCAGAATAAGAGATACAAGTAACAATAAAAAGTTGCTAATGTCAGAATAAGAGATACAAGTAACAACAACAAAAAGTTGCTAATGTCAGAATAAGAGATACAAGTAACAACAAAAAGTTGCTAATGTCAGAATAAGAGATACAAGTAACAACAACAAAAAGTTGCTAATGTCAGAATAAGAGGTACAAGTAACAACAACAAAAAGTTGCTAATGTCAGAATAAGAGGTACAAGTAACAACAACAAAAAGTTGCTAATGTCAGAATAAGAGGTACAAGTAACAACAACAAAAAGTTGCTAATGTCAGAATAAGAGGTACAAGTAACAACAACAAAAAGTTGCTAATGTCAGAATAAGAGGTACAAGTAACAACAACAAAAAGTTGCTAATGTCAGAATAAGAGGTACAAGTAACAACAACAAAAAGTTGCTAATGTCAGAATAAGAGATACAAGTAACAACAACAAAAAGTTGCTAATGTCAGAATAAGAGGTACAAGTAACAACAACAAAAAGTTGCTAATGTCAGAATAAGAGATACAAGTAACAACAACAAAAAGTTGCTAATGTCAGAATAAGAGATACAAGTAACAACAACAAAAAGTTGCTAATGTCAGAATAAGAGATACAAGTAACAACAACAAAAAGTTGCTAATGTCAGAATAAGAGATACAAGTAACAACAACAAAAAGTTGCTAATGTCAGAATAAGAGATACAAGTAACAACAACAAAAAGTTGCTAGTGTCAGAATAAGAGGTACAAGTAACAACAACAAAAAGTTGCTAATGTCAGAATAAGAGGTACAAGTAACAACAACAAAAAGTTGCTAATGTCAGAATAAGAGGTACAAGTAACAATAAAAAGTTGCTAATGTCAGAATAAGAGATACAAGTAACAACAAAAAGTTGCTAATGTCAGAATAAGAGGTACAAGTAACAACAACAAAAAGTTGCTAGTGTCAGAATAAGAGGTACAAGTAACAACAAAAAGTTGCTAGTGTCAGAATAAGAGATACAAGTAACAACAACAAAAAGTTGCTAATGTCAGAATAAGAGGTACAAGTAACAACAACAAAAAGTTGCTAATGTCAGAATAAGAGGTACAAGTAACAACAACAAAAAGTTGCTAATGTCAGAATAAGAGATACAAGTAACAACAACAAAAAGTTGCTAGTGTCAGAATAAGAGGTACAAGTAACAACAAAAAGTTGCTAGTGTCAGAATAAGAGATACAAGTAACAACAAAAAGTTGCTAATGTCAGAATAAGAGGTACAAGTAACAACAACAAAAAGTTGCTAATGTCAGAATAAGAGGTACAAGTAACAACAACAAAAAGTTGCTAGTGTCAGAATAAGAGATACAAGTAACAACAAAAAGTTGCTAGTGTCAGAATAAGAGATACAAGTAACAACAACAAAAAGTTGCTAATGTCAGAATAAGAGATACAAGTAACAACAACAAAAAGTTGCTAATGTCAGAATAAGAGGTACAAGTAACAACAACAAAAAGTTGCTAATGTCAGAATAAGAGATACAAGTAACAACAACAAAAAGTTGCTAATGTCAGAATAAGAGATACAAGTAACAACAACAAAAAGTTGCTAATGTCAGAATAAGAGATACAAGTAACAACAACAAAAAGTTGCTAATGTCAGAATAAGAGATACAAGTAACAACAACAAAAAGTTGCTAATGTAGAATAAGAGGTACAAGTAACAACAACAAAAAGTTGCTAATGTCAGAATAAGAGGTACAAGTAACAACAACAAAAAGTTGCTAATGTAGAATAAGAGGTACAAGTAACAACAACAAAAAGTTGCTAATGTAGAATAAGAGGTACAAGTAACAACAAAAAGTTGCTAATGTCAGAATAAGAGGTACAAGTAACAATAAAAAGTTGCTAATGTCAGAATAAGAGATACAAGTAACAACAAAAAGTTGCTAATGTCAGAATAAGAGATACAAGTAACAACAACAAAAAGTTGCTAGTGTCAGAATAAGAGGTACAAGTAACAACAACAAAAAGTTGCTAATGTCAGAATAAGAGGTACAAGTAACAACAACAAAAAGTTGCTAGTGTCAGAATAAGAGATACAAGTAACAACAACAAAAAGTTGCTAATGTCAGAATAAGAGGTACAAGTAACAACAAAAAGTTGCTAATGTCAGAATAAGAGGTACAAGTAACAACAACAAAAAGTTGCTAGTGTCAGAATAAGAGGTACAAGTAACAACAACAAAAAGTTGCTAATGTCAGAATAAGAGGTACAAGTAACAACAACAAAAAGTTGCTAGTGTCAGAATAAGAGGTACAAGTAACAACAACAAAAAGTTGCTAATGTCAGAATAAGAGATACAAGTAACAACAACAAAAAGTTGCTAATGTCAGAATAAGAGGTACAAGTAACAACAACAAAAAGTTGCTAATGTCACAATAAGAGATACAAGTAACAACAACAAAAAGTTGCTAATGTCAGAATAAGAGATACAAGTAACAACAACAAAAAGTTGCTAATGTCAGAATAAGAGATACAAGTAACAACAACAAAAAGTTGCTAATGTCAGAATAAGAGATACAAGTAACAACAACAAAAAGTTGCTAATGTCAGAATAAGAGATACAAGTAACAACAACAAAAAGTTGCTAATGTCAGAATAAGAGATACAAGTAAACAACAACACAAAAAGTTGCTAATGTCAGAATAAGAGATACAAGTAACAACAACAAAAAGTTGCTAGTGTCAGAATAAGAGATACAAGTAACAACAACAAAAAGTTGCTAATGTCAGAATAAGAGATACAAGTAACAACAACAAAAAGTTGCTAGTGTCAGAATAAGAGATACAAGTAACAACAACAAAAAGTTGCTAATGTCAGAATAAGAGATACAAGTAACAACAACAAAAAGTTGCTAATGTCAGAATAAGAGGTACAAGTAACAACAACAAAAAGTTGCTAATGTCAGAATAAGAGATACAAGTAACAACAACAAAAAGTTGCTAATGTCAGAATAAGAGATACAAGTAACAACAACAAAAAGTTGCTAATGTCAGAATAAGAGGTACAAGTAACAACAACAAAAAAGTTGCTAATGTCAGAATAAGAGATACAAGTAACAACAACAAAAAGTTGCTAATGTCAGAATAAGAGGTACAAGTAACAACAACAACAAAAAGTTGCTAATGTCAGAATAAGAGATACAAGTAACAACAACAAAAAGTTGCTAATGTCAGAATAAGAGATACAAGTAACAACAACAAAAAGTTGCTAATGTCAGAATAAGAGATACAAGTAACAACAACAAAAAAGTTGCTAATGTCAGAATAAGAGATACAAGTAACAACAACAAAAAGTTGCTAATGTCAGAATAAGAGATACAAGTAACAACAACAAAAAGTTGCTAGTGTCAGAATAAGAGATACAAGTAACAACAACAAAAAGTTGCTAATGTCAGAATAAGAGATACAAGTAACAACAACAAAAAGTTGCTAATGTCAGAATAAGAGGTACAAGTAACAACAACAAAAAGTTGCTAATGTCAGAATAAGAGATACAAGTAACAACAACAAAAAGTTGCTAGTGTCAGAATAAGAGATACAAGTAACAACAACAAAAAGTTGCTAATGTCAGAATAAGAGATACAAGTAACAACAAGAAAAAGTTGCTAATGTCAGAATAAGAGATACAAGTAACAACAACAAAAAGTTGCTAATGTCAGAATAAGAGATACAAGTAACGACAACAAAAAGTTGCTAATGTCAGAATAAGAGATACAAGTAACAACAACAAAAAGTTGCTAGTGTCAGAATAAGAGGTACAAGTAACAACAACAAAAAGTTGCTAGTGTCAGAATAAGAGATACAAGTAACAACAACAAAAAGTTGCTAGTGTCAGAATAAGAGGTACAAGTAACAACAACAAAAAGTTGCTAATGTCAGAATAAGAGGTACAAGTAACAACAAAAAGTTGCTAATGTCAGAATAAGAGGTACAAGTAACAACAACAAAAAGTTGCTAATGTCAGAATAAGAGGTACAAGTAACAACAACAAAAAGTTGCTAGTGTCAGAATAAGAGGTACAAGTAACAACAACAAAAAGTTGCTAGTGTCAGAATAAGAGATACAAGTAACAACAACAAAAAGTTGCTAGTGTCAGAATAAGAGGTACAAGTAACAACAACAAAAAGTTGCTAATGTACATGTAAACAACAACCAAAGTTGCTAATGTCAGACATAAGAGGTACAAGTAAC